>MNCI01001804.1:0-15155 GCA_015680685.1 Gnetum montanum | reverse complement strand
TTTTTTCCTACTAACCCTTGAGGCCTTTTTATAGGTTTCAAAAGGTAGTTAAATTCTAAAATATCTTAGCTAGCTTCTCTCCCAAGTAAGGAAGTTATAACTTTCCCAACAAGTTAGGAGATATTACTTGCTCAACAAGTTAGGAAGTTGGGAAGTTAGGAGAAAATCATGCTAACATGCATATTTATAGGTAACAACCTATATGATAATTTTGAAAAATAAATCTAAGATCTCAATATTATAAGAGCTTCATACAATTTTTATTTTTTAATTACCCATTTTGTATAAAACCTTGGGATAATTAAATTAATGTCGGGTCTTTAACAAGGGTTTCATATGTGAGAAATTGCTGAAATTATCTTTTTACCACTAGACCATGTGAAATTGGAATTTTATTTTTTGTGACTTCAATTCTGAGTGTTTGGGTTGTATTTGTCTTCAATGATGGCGGTTTCTTCTGAATAAACTACAACTCTAATTTATTAGCATCGGCTAAAACATCTCCTGGTTCTGCTGATTCAGTTCTGCATATGTTTAGATTGCCACACCTAGTGGATTTGCAACGGTGGAGACGAATGCATCGGTGTCAGGCACTACTGCTGTTTTTGGTAATTTTTGATTGTAGGTTCCAGGAGTGAATGACATTTGTGATTTACGTTTTTAACCACCTGAAATTTTTGAAATGAGTTCCCAGCTGCGATGTTGTTTCTATTTTCATCATTGTTGTGGTAATGAACTTCATCTGTTTCTGCCTATATTTCTCAAGGCGCTCCTGGCCGTGGCGGAGCCCTGGGCACGTGAGCATGAAATTTACTAAGTTACACTGAATCAGCACAGAGGAATAAGGTTTGGTAGCGCATGGAATAGCACAGAAATTGGTAGGGTTTGGTGGCATGTGAGGCAGCGCAGAGGCCCTTATGACCCTATTTCATGAGATCGTGCTTTAGCTGTACAGGCTAGACCTCCACGCGAAACAAGGGCTTGCTGATGCAGTGACAGCAGTGGTCATCACTGCCCGTGGCTTGCTGCTGTGGATACTGTAGATTTAAACCTCCGCTGACAAGCACTAGGATGTTGGGAAACCATTTCCAGACGCCAATGCCTTCACTGCCTCCATTGCTTAGGGTTTCTAAGGGCATGAAGGAAATATTTCGGTGAGCGGGTTGTAGATATTGAAACCCTGAAGTATCCAATATTTTGATCTGAACAATATGTGCAGGTTCCCTAGCATGGCCGTGTGAGAAGAAGACGTGGACGACGAGGATGATAGGACCATTAGTTACGATTGTTGTTCCAGTTTTTTACCTCTACGTTTTTACATTAATTTCCTGTTTAAGCAATATACACTTGATGGCCGTATGGCAATCTTCCCCTTGGAATTCTATTTCAACCACAAATTTGAGACAATTCACTGGAGAAATAATTTTACCCTACACCACCAAACTACTGAATTTGTGTTGCTATAGAGATATGCTTTCCCAAAATAACATGGATACAAAACCAATTTTAGTTGAGATGCTCTTGGATTTGCTACATATTCATATCATATAAATGATACATATAAAAATTGGACTTCCTCCATAATCCCACTAGACTTTGGTTTCATAAAGCCTCAGTGTATCATAATATATTTATATATTTATATTGCTACCTTGTAAAATGCAATGCTCAGAGATTCATAAGCTTACTATAGGAATGGTGCTCCTATATATTTTTTCCTTAAATTAAAAGAATGTTGTTGTTCACTTATTCTTTTTCTCTCAAAGTGAAATTTTTTCTACTTCTCCAAAAACTCTTAACCAATTTAATCCTGCCAACCTGCTCCATGAAATAGCCAAATGTGCCAACAGTTTGCATCCTAGCCTTTCATTTTAGAATTATAGGCTTGGTGCATGTTTTAGGATTCCTATGATGTTTTTGAATTTTTTTGGAAGCCTTAGAAGTCTTCCTACATGTTCCTCAATGTTTCGACTCTCATTCAGAAAAGGTGAGCAAACTATGCTTAGTAGGGTTGTGTTGACTACCTTGTGTCATGGTGTTGGGCCATTGAGGTTGTGACTAGGAGCTATTTTTATTGCATTTTTTGTACAGTATTGCACCTATCTATAAAAGGTATTGGAAAATGAGCATTGTGCTTCTCCCCAAGAGGGATTGCGATGCATGTGTGTTTACTATTTTTTTTTTCTTATAATTTTAAAATCCATAAAAAAATATTAAAATTACATGGGTTCATTTGTATTATATGTATTATAATCTCTTTTATATTTCTTAAATGAAATGATATACATGAGTGTTCTTCTTGGATATCCACTAAACATCATCCTCAAAGCTTATGACTGGATCACACTGTGATTTGTATGATAAATCCCATGGGTCAAGAAATAGTGGAATCCCTATAATTACAGATCTACAAATAAACAATGCTAAGTATGAATACTAAGAGGTCATTGTTGAGGATCATTAAAATAATATAATCAAGATTACATAGTATAATTCATAGTTAAACATCTAATAAGTTTACAGAAATATACATAACTCATAAGAAAAATAAGCATAGCTATATAGCACTAAGAAAGCAAGGTTTATCAACAATCAAAGACATACACAAAGGAAAAAAGGAAAATTACTAAGTAAAGATTCAAGAGTTCAAATCTAGGCAAGGCTAAACATACCAATAAAAGGGTAAAAATGATATTTAAACCATGGGTATAACATCTTGTTTCAAAATTATGATGGATTATGAATGAGGGTTAGCATTAGGTCCCAAGCCCAGATACAAAAGAAGGAGGGTTGGTATCAAGTTGATAGTCAACTATAAAACCTTGTCAAATCTCATGGATAAGTTCTTTTTTAGATTTTTCAGATGTTGGTACATTTCCTAGAAGCAATGTGTAGTAGTCATAGGACCCAGTTGTTGTAGAAAATGAACAAGGGCTTACTAGGACATCCTCTAGAAATGGCATGTAACATTATCACCTAGATGTTGTGAAATGTAGACAAGGGTTTCCACATCAAGGATGAGTCTGAGTAAAGAAGCAAGTCCAATGATAAAAATTTTAGATGGTAACCTAAAACATTAGCACTCTCAATAAATAAACCTCTAAAACTATTGACATCATGAAAAGATGAAGAATTTTCTTTGCCTGCCTCTAAGAAATAAGATGGAAAGGGAAGAAAGCTAAAGATTTAGGCAAGAGTTACAAACTCATCTACTCATGAAATGAAAATCACAAATTGGAATGGGCATCATTGTTGATTAATCTATCAAAGATAAAGTGGTACAATCATATTGTCATGATGATCAAATTATGGGAATAAAACTTATGCTTATAAATGATATCATCAATGTCATTAGTGTATATGCTTCAAAAATTGGCCTAGAAAATTCTATTAAGATTTTTGAGATTCTATGAAACAAGTGCTTCAAAAAATTCTCCAGTAAGAAAGCATATTCATTAGAGGGGCTTTTAATGATCATGATGGATCAATAAAAACAAGATATGACAGGATTCATGGATTACAATTATTTGGATAGTATAATAATATGGGAGATTTACTACTACAATTTACAGGTTCCTATGACCTTGTAATTATAATTACATAAAATATTGGTATGGATAAAACACACATTAATTATTTCTTACTACAAAAAGGAGATTGGGCCATGTGCACAAACAGCAAGATCACACTTGAAGAGTTCCTTGTAACTCAAGCATTGACTAATGATCATAGATTTAGCTATACAAAGCTTTAAAGGTAGCATGAGAAAAAGGCCTAAATGTAAAAAATGGTGGAATTTGAAGAAAGATAACATCCCCTTATTCAAAAAAAAAATTACTTTAGGATGATACCTAGAAATGGAATTTCTCTACAAATTTAATTTGCGGCTAGATGGAAAGTTGCATTCAAAAAATTAAAAAGAATATTTTTGATGAAAAAAAGAGCAAAAAGAAAAAGAAAAACACCCCCAAAGAAGATGTGATGGTGATGAACTATAATGCATTATTCAAAATAACAAAAATTTCTTTAAGGAATGCTACCAAAGTGGTAACCAAGAAAACATGTTCATATATAAAATGACAAAGAAGAAGGCAACTGTAGCAATAGCCAAAGCCAAACATAAGACCTTAGATAGAATTTATGAGAAATTAGAAAGACATGAAGGAGGAAAATCTATTTATAAATTGGTAAAAATAAAAAACAAGAAATGTAATGACATTCATCATGCCAAATGCATCAAGGAAGCAAATGAAAGAATTTTGGTAAAAGAGAATGAAATTTTGGATAGGTGGAAAATTTATATTCAAGAATTATTAAATGAATAATTTCCAAGAAGAAGAATCAAATTTTGGTTTGGTTAATGAACTTTCCCTTTCTAAGGTGAAGATAGCCTTATCAAACATAACAAATAGAAAAGTTATTGGACTAGATAACATTCCTATAGATACTTGAAAATATTTGGGAGATCTTCTTTGCCGACACAATTATTTAACAAAGTTTTGAAGGATGAAGAAATTTCTAACAATTGAAAAAAAGATTTTTTGGTCCCATTTACAAAAATAAAGGAGACATACAAAATTGTGCAAACTATAGAGGGATCAAGATAATGAGTCATAGTATTTCATAGAGTAGCATCTCAAACTTCAATAAATAATATCAAAAAATTAATTTGGATTTATTTTAGAAAGATCTACTATAGAGGTTATTTTCATAAAACATAAAAAGAGAAAACTACATATGATCTTCATTGAATTGGAAAAATTATTTAGTAGGCCTTTTGGGGAAAAAACATCCTTAATAAATATAATAAGGTGATTCAACATATGTATGAAGGAGCTACCACTAAAATTAGAATATCTTATGGAATAACATCTAATTTTCCAAATCCCAGTAGGTTTACATTAAGGGTTTACACTTAGCTTGCATTTTTTTATCATTATTATGGATGAATTAACAAAGAAAATACAAGATGAAATTCCTTGATGTATGCTATTTGCAGGTGATATTATATTAGTGATATAGCTCAAGAAAATATTGTTTCTAAAATGGAGAAGTAAAGACATGCTCTAGAATCAAAAGGCTTAAAATTTAGAAGTAAGAAAAAATATATGGTGACAAATTAAAGAAAAAAATGCCCTCACTATAAAAAATTTTGCTACCTAGAATTAATCACCTAGTTAGATGAAGAAATTGATAAAGATATCAGAAATATAATTAAGGTAGGATGGTCAAAATGGAGATAGGCTAGCAGTGGTCTATGTGATAAAAGAATACTAATAAAATTAAAGATGAAATTTTATAGGATAGCAATTAGGCTTACTATCTTATATGGTGCTAACTATTGGACAATACAAAATAACCATGAATAACAAATTAGTATGGTAGAAATAAGAATGCTTCGATGCATGTTTAAAGTTACTAGAAGAGATAAATTGCATAATACCTACATCATAGGAAGATTTTGAGTAGCTTCTATTTTAGATAAGCTACAAGAATGGAGGCTTAGATGGTTTGAACATGGGCATAGAAGATCAAAAAATGAGCCTATTAAAAAACATTACTACATCACTATTCTAGGAAAGGAACCAAAAGGAAAACCAAAGAAGACATGAAAAAAAATTGAGGATGATTATAAGAAACTGCAAATAAATAAAGATTTCACTCTTCATAGAGGAAAACAATGAAAAAGAACTCATGTAGCCAAGCCCATTTTGTTGGAACAAGGCTAAAATGATGATGATGATGTATAATGTGCACTAAAGTAAAAAATGATCCTTATGATGTCTTGGATAAGAGGCAAAAATGAAATTTTCATTACTATAATATTTTATTATTTTTTATAGAAAAAGGACATCACTTAAAATCCAAAATTCATATATAATTTCCATTTTACAACATTACAACATATACAAAAATTATTTTTAAACTTTCAAAATTATGTCATCTTCCATTCCAAGTTCTTTTTTTGGCTTTTCCTAGATTATTCTAAGCTTTATGAATTAAAATATGCAATGGATCAAAACCCCTTTAATAAGAAAATTTACATAATTTCTCTACTCATGAAACACATAAGGTTATAGGCCAAAGATATAAGGAAATTGAACAAGCAAAGAATGAAGTCTTTAATTAAATATTTAAAATTCTAGGAATGCTACAAATGTTCTAGAATCCATAAAGTTTATGAAATCTTTAAAGAAAATTTTTTCTAAACCTTCCTACTAACAATGAAATCTTCATATTAACCTTACTCCTTATATCAAATTATCCTATACGATCCAAAAGAAGTGCCTACTAGTCGAGTCTTAACAATAGCCTATTGTTAACATTCTCAATGGTCAGCAACTCACATCTTAAAATATGTCCTTGATAACAAATCATGGCTCATATTTAAGAAGGTCAAGTCTTGACTATGCCTTGCCACATAACATTAGACTTAATATCTTGGTGTTAAGGTCTTTGTTGCGTTCATAGCCACCCTTGTTCCTACAAAGTGGGACCTAGTAAGAAACATCTTACCATTACATGCAAATGGAGCATTTCAAATGTCAACAAGTCTTAGTACTAAGCAAAATTCAATCACAACTATAATATTTTATGTTAGTTTTTAAAAATATTTTTAAAGCAACCAAAAAATTTATAAAATTCTTACAAGATTCCATTCTAATCTGAGAGCTAATTCAAAATAACCATAGAATATTTAATAAATACATTTGACAAAGTTTACCACATAGCCCAAGAACTTTACCAAAGGGCCATATAATAGATCAAATAGTATATAGTTTCCATATAAAATTGTATTAATATGAAAAAATTAACCTAGATCACCTACAAAATCGTATCAATATAATATTAATAGTTACAAGGTTGACTTTGGAAGTCTAAATCATCAGGACATAGGTTGATGTAGATAAAGAATAGCCACTATGAGCTAAGTATTTGGTAATAATATTATTTTATTCTAACTTTTGATTTAATAAAATAGAGCTTAATGTGCATATACTTTGATCTCTCATGCATGACATATTTCTTAAAGATTGTAATTACTATTGAATTATCTATGATGAGCTCACTAGATAAGTTAACATTGAAGCCCAATTAAGTGAATAGCTTCTTGAGTTAAAAAATGTGTTGAATGAAATTAGCTATATCCATAAATTTTGCTTCACATGATGAGAATGAAAATTAAGGTTTTCTTATAGATCTACTAATATATGGGATTAGGCCCATGGTAGATGCTCCTTCCTTAACATGTACCTAATGCCAAATCAATCAAAAAATGGAGTAAGATGCTTAAACTCTTCAATGACAAGTATCAAACATACTCTTAAGTGTCTAATCTAAGAAAGCAGATCCAAGGGTGGAGATAAGGAATGCATGAATCCTTAGATGTAGTTATGGATAGATATTACTCTCTATTGCATAGGTGCCCAAGTCATGGCTTTTCTCAAAGGAACCGCCATATCATAAGTGGGCTCAAAATAGAAATGAGGAGAACTCTTGGGGTCTATGCCCAAGGAAGACTTTTAGAACTAAGGGCCCATCAAATCCAAAGGTTGATTGAGCAGGTGGCCAAAGAAGAAGGTGAGTTGAGGAAGAGAAAAAGTGTGGAGGAGTACAACAAGGATCCTTCCATCCAAAAAAGGGAAGTCTAGTTCTGTAACAATGAGGAGGAGGCACCACTTGATGAAGTGATGCAATGTAAGACCTTATCGATCCAAAAATTTGTTTCTGAAATATCGTCTAGGTAGATAAAATGTGGTGTTCTTTAGATGAGAAATTTCAAACAACTCTTAGAATTGCAAAAGAGTTTAAAGAGTAAGTAGTGGTCATGATCAAAGGAGGATGAAAGAAGCTAAATGTGCCCATCAAAGGGATAAGGAAAAAGCTATTGCCATTGAAGAGGTTGCAGAATAGATGATGATGGTAGATGTGACATCTACCAATATTAGCATACTAAGGGATGTTGCGCCATTGTGACACACTTACAAAAGTATAGGGTGTACGCATTGAATTCTAGATTTGAAAAAAGGCAAGCACCCAAGAGGTTGCCTTACCCTCAAGGCAACTATAAGTAGTTCCACCAATAGCAAGACTACTATCTAAGTGGGGATCCACCCCAACCTTATGAGTAGTACCAATAGTGGCAGCATCCATAATCATGGGGGATGCCATCACCAAGGTAGCAGTACCCTTGTAGGTAGCCAAATCTATATGGGTACTATGTTTAGCAACTAATTTCTTTGCGTGACTCTTCCAATCATGCATCTTTCCAACACCACTACTATTCTCTTAAATACTACAAATTTTAATCTCTAAGAGGGGAATCCCCATTTTCATTCTACCTTTATCATTCTTTTGCACCTATACCTCCATCCTTAACTCAATTACCACTAACTCCATCCATGCAGGGCAAAATTCTTATCCAATTATAGCAAAGAAACATCATAAGGGTTGTTAACTTATAGTTGGCCTTCTACCCAAGTGGTTCAGAAAATAAACCCTAAAAAAAACCTTTTTTTAACTAATAGTTCTTCTAAGCCCTCATAGACACATGTAGTTGATGACTCTACTTCTCCCTCATCCTCTGCTACATCATTTAAGAGACCTTCAAACCAAATTCTTCCCAAAGTTAACACTATAATGTTGACTCATGTTGTCATAGATTAGAGTAAGGCTAGCCATCTTCCCAAAAAAAGCTCTAATCCTTGGAGTCCCCTAATTTATTTGCAAATCATTTAGAATGAGCCTTGCAAGGATCTTTGGGACTCAAGTACTAGTGTGAATTTGATCTCCAATGAAATGTACAAAGCCTATAACTTGCCTCCTTTCAAGAAGAGCAGCATTCATCTTGAGTTAGCAAATCAATCCATCACTATCACCTTGGGATTGGTAAAGGACATTATGACCATCATCTATGGGTGGTCCTATCCTACTAACTTCCTAGTGATTTATGTAGACAACTACAAGAGGAACTTTTCAATCATCATGTGGTGTGGGGTGGGGGGTTGCAAGGCGTGGGGGCTTGGTTGGGCATAATAGATGCATGGTTGAAAATTAGGGACCTCTCCTTGAAAATTTTCAAGGAGAATGAATTTACAAAGATTAAGAAGAAGTGCATTCCATGCATTGTGCATAGTAACACAGGGTGCAATTGTGTGCAGAAATTATGGACTGTAAAAAGCACATCAATTACAGCATGCAGGTAATGTGCCGATGTGATAGAAATTGAAAGGTGTCTATATATAGTAGCCACAAAACAAGAGGACACCCAATGGCTAACAGATAATCCTAATAGTAGCTTAACTCTCTACCTGGAGATGCCACAGAAGTGGGACCACAGGAAGAAACAATAGTTTCTTCACTAGGAGAAATTCTTCATGGAAATCAATGGACACCTTTACAAGGTGTGCATCAATGGCTTGGTTCATTGGTGTGTTCCTGATGCTAATCAATTGTGCATTCTCCAAGATACTCACAAGGGCTCTTATGGGGGCTACTATGCTAGGAGATGCATAGCCATTAAGATCCTCATGGTAGGGTATTATTGGCCAACACTTTCCAAGGATGTTCACCACTTTTTCTAATCCTATGAGTGTTGCCAATGTGATGGTGGGATGATAGCTCATATGAAGGAACCTCAGTAGTGGATTCAACCACTAAAGCCATTTTATATTTGGGGCATTAACTTCATGGTTCCCATCACATCCTTGTTGAATGGAAAGGCATACATCATAGTTTCTATTGACTATTGTACGAAATGGGTAGAAGTTGGAGTCATCACAAATTGCACATCTTTTATAGATACTTAGTTTGTACAAAAATATGTTGTAAATAGGTTTGGGATGCCACATGCACTTATTTTATAATGGTACTCATTTTATAGGCACTACTTTTCAAAAGCTCATGCAATGCTTGGGCAATGAATATAAATTAACAACACCCTACCACCCCCAAGCCAACGGTCAAGCTGAGGTTACTAATAGGAAAATAAAAAAAATACTAACAAGAACCATTAGTAAATATAGAAGAGATTGAAGCACAAAATTCAACAATGCCCTCTGGGCCTACCACTCCACTTGGAAACGTCCTACTGATTACTCTCCCTATGAGCTTGTGTACAAAAAGTTACCAACTCTTCCCATCCAAGTAGATCTCTATACACTATCAATGGTTTATGACCTTGACCTTGACCTAAGTCTAGCACAAAAAGAAATACTAATGAACCTTAATCTGCTAGACGTGAACCAATTGGTAGCCCTATCATCTAATGACTTGCATAAGGTATTCAACAAATAACAACATGACCTTAAAATAAGGAAAGTAAAATTTCAATTGGGAGATAGGGTCATCTACTGGAATCCCACACATGTACCACAAAGAACCAAGTTTCAAAAGCTATGGGAGGGGCCTTATATTATCTATGAAACCTTTCCTTCTAAGGCCATGTTAATCTACAAACCTGAAAGCCTAAACTGGAGACTACTAGTCAACATGCAAAAAATAAAACCTTTTCATGAGCCTCAGAAAGCTAATGATCAAAACACCTCAAAAAATGGACATGCATGCTTAATTTTTTGGATTTCCTCCTTCTAACATAGTTATTTGGGGGGGAGGGGGAGTGGGGCGGGGGGAAGGTGTGGGCATGGATGACCATCCATGCTAATGAATCAAACTGGCTCCTTAGTTTTTCATTTTTTATGTTTTTCACAATTTTTGTTTTACACCATCTTTTGTACATTTTTTCTATTTCTTAAATATTTTACAATTTCTTCTATATCTTACTTTATTTGGTTTGGATTTTTCTAATGCTTTTCTTATGTTGTTTTGGTTTTTTTCTTTGTTGCTACCAAGACTAAGTGCAACTATAGTTGTTGACTGACAGTGGTTTGTACTATAATGTTATTTGATTGCTAATGTCAAGATTCTATCTTTAAATTTTGGTATTGATAACTAAAACATGGTTTTTTTTTCATGATAACAGGTAGTGAGTCCACATCATCCACCCATCCACAAAACTCTATGGTTTTCCCTTGTTTTGGAAATATGTAATTCCTTCTTAAATGAAACTTATAATTAACTTGTGACCTTGGTAGTTTCCAAACTTGGAAAGGATTAAATGGATAGAAAAGGGTGTGATTTCAAGGGGATTTGATGCTCTTTGTACTTTCCTACCCTCTTGGGTGCATGAGTGTTTCCATGGATTTCTCACCACTCCACTGTCAATTAATAATAGGAAGCTAAAATTCTTTCCATTGTGTGGTTTCCATTAAAAACACATAAAAACAAAAAACACAAACAATAATGGGAATTCAAAGCACATCCCTTAGAAAAAATAATAGCTACAAGAATTGGTTATGACACTAGAAAGACAAGTTACCCATGCCTAAAGATCCCCTCTAACTATGGATTATCTCACTTCCTACTTCTCTTTTCTTCTCTTTTAGGAATGATGTTTAATTTATGGGGATATTCTTGTGCCTTAAGGGGGTGGACTGATGCACAAGGGACTTAATGTGATCATGATATGAGACTCCATTTTATTCTTCACTGCTCACCTCATTGTCATTTTCCATGTCTTATTTAATGTCTTAGTTTGATGAGTCAAAATTCTTAAATAGTTTCTTATAGGATTTAGTCCTTAACTTTCCATAACCGTTCATCCATGGGGCCCATGGTCTCCTTGGTTTAAAGACATGCAAGGGCATTAAGGGCATGAGCCCACTATGAGTAGGACCCACTTGCATACTTCTTGGTTAGATTGGTTAAGTTCTTCATCCCTTAAACATATTTGCTTTCAAATCATTCGTGCTTCACATCGATTGCATCTAGTTTTGCACTCCTTTTAAAAGTTTTCTCCAGTCATTTTTCTAGTAAAATTTTCTTTTTTGTGGAATATCTAGCCCTCTTTAAATGTTTCCTCATGTTGATGATCCTTCTGGATTACTATTGACTCTAATTTTATGCAAAAGCTCTTTATTTTTCTTCAAATTTTCGATGGAAAAATTGTCTTTTGGTCACATCGATGGGATCCCGTTGACATAACCCCTCACTTCGATGTGACATTATATATGGAATCTCATTGAAATAACCATAAAAATCTATAAATATAGTGTGAAACTTTAAAAAGTTTTACCATTTACTTCTAAACAATAAAGGAGTTTTTGTAGTTTTTAGAGCCCAAAACCTTTCAAAGCCCATAACTTTCACATCACTTGTCTGATTAACCTTGTTCTTCATTCTTGTAGCTATTGAAGATGAGCTCTACATCATGGAAACCACAAACCTTAGGTTTCTAATGAAAAATTATTTTTTAGAAATTTTTTAACTCCCACAAGGTTTAACTAATAAAATAATATTAAAATCACCAATTAATGAGTGTTAAACCTTTTCCAACAAATTTTGGTAGCCATTCGATTAAAAATAAAAGTAAAATAACATTAAAATGATTAATCCACCATGATCACAACCTAGCCAAGTGTAACTAATCAAAGAGACAAGGTACCTAAATGTTCTAAGTTACACATCAAATGCTAATCCTTTGGTGATTACAAATGGTACCTAGACCTAAGCATCCATAGGAAGCAAGACTATCCCAATGAAGGGACAACAGGCTTAGAATTAGAAGAGGCTAGGATGTGGAGCCACCCTAGGAGCAGGCAACCAAAACACATGTAAGGGAACATCTTCAGGAGGACCCTGAAGTGGAATCTATTTGATAGATTTCATAAGCTGAAATAGAGTAATCCCACTGGGATGAGACAGCTGGACTAAGAACAAACCTTGAGGTCACTCTGATAGAGGCCTCCTTGAGGTAAATCAAGTCCAAGGAGATCCAAAAAGTAGTTCTTCCTAAATTGAACTTTGAATATTTCTTGGACTTTGTCCTAGAAGACGTCAAAGAACAACTTCAAACTTCTCCCATGTGGTCCATTCTCACTTCCAATGCAGAATGGTACATGGGAGAAACATATCTCTTCTGGAATAATCGATAGGGCAATGCCACCATGAAAATCAAGGACATTTCTATGTTCTACTTAGTGAAGGTCATTTCTGAGGCCCTTTGGTTACTAGAAACTAGGAAAACCTTGACAAAAATTTTAATGCAAGTGGACCTAGAAGTCAAAAAGGAGTGGGTCCATCAATGTTATAGAGCTGACCATAAGGAGTACAGTGCATTTACAATAGTAGAGTGTGCATATTTCAAGATGGTAGCCTACCACCCCAATCCAATGATGAGGCTTAGCAAAGTGAGAGCCTTCTCTGCCCATGTGTGCACTACTTTGAGTTGAAAATTTTTTGTCAACCTCCCACAGTTGATCTATCTTGAGATAGAAAAGTGATTCAAAGAAAATGAACATGGGAGGAAGGCACTCCCCTTTTCATGTCTCATCCAAAAACTATGCAAATGGGGAGGAATAACCCACTATTCCAATGATAACATCAAACATGCTTCTGACACCTCTTAGGTGGAAATGATGAAGGATAAAGTGCTTGCCAAGGTGCTAGAAAAGAAGTAGCTACCACCACCACCCACTCATGAACAATCAACATCAAAGTCTTACACTATCATTGGGTGCTTGTGTGAACTCCATGAAAAACTCCTATAGCAACAGTAGGTAGGATCGAGTGATGGTGAACCCTCTATCTATAGGCCAGCCTTGAGTCATCTTAACGAGGTGGCATGATCAATCAGTAGGATGGAGGGTTTGATGTTAATTTTTTTTATCAAAGATTGTAGGTGCCTATAAGATTGACTCCTAACATCTAAGAGGTAATGGTGCCCCTCTCTCAATAGCAGAAATTTCTAGAAATCTCTGGGAATGCTGCTACCTTTTCAGTGTACTTAGAGAAGGGTAAGGGGGCAACTATTCTAGTGATGCAACACCAAGGGGAAGAAATGGCAATAAAGGTGGTCACTGATAGAGTGGTCAATGCACTCAACATTCACATAGCATTTGTACTAGATGTTGCTACACTCAAAGACATGTAGGTGTCCACAAGAGCAGGAAGTGAAAAATTTAGTGTACCCTAGCATGAGGAGTTTCCAAACTAATTAGTAGGAATCGAACAACCGATTTTGGATATCTTTGATATCCTGGAAACTATTTCAACAAACTAGTCAGAGCTGCTTAAGGCTAGGAGTAATGTCCTTATTGCCAATGCCCAACTTGAGGCAACCATAGAGAAAAATTAGCAATTGGCTGCTAAGGTTATAAAATTAAAAGCCTACCTTGGTAATCCCATCATACTCAACTAGAACATATCATGAGATGAAGCTTTTCAATAGCTTTAGGCAAAACTTTAGGAGACTGAGTATGTGAAGGAATCAGTAATCTTTGATTAGTCCTTAGAAGATTCCACTACATACAACATTTAAAAGGACTTATTAGATGTTTGCTAAGAGAATGTCAAGCTAACCTAGGAGAACCATCACCTATGAAATGTTAAGATGTAAAAGGATCAAATGGCAGAATTCATTTGACAATAGTAGGAGCAACTTGCTAGGGTGAACACTAAATTGTGGAGGTTAGTTGCAAAAAATCAAAATCTCTCAATGGAGGAGGTGCATGCCCTTCGCCAGATGTTTGCAATTGAAATCACTACCTAGAAAAACAAGGCCCTCAAATTTGAAAGGGCTAAGAGCCATTACAAGGACTAGGTTTTCTTGCAAAAGGAGATAAATAAAAAGCATATCCAATTGGAAAAGGTAAAGGTGAATGAGGCCCTCCAACAACTCCAATAAGGAGGTGATGTATGGTAGTCCATCTTTGATGGACTGAGTGAGGACAACAAAGCTAAAATCTACCTCAGAGAGCTACAAATTGAGAAGATGATAGAGTACATGATGCTTGCCAATCTTTGTTACTC
The DNA here is from genome assembly GCA_015680685.1 of Gnetum montanum. Lineage (NCBI taxonomy): Eukaryota > Viridiplantae > Streptophyta > Gnetopsida > Gnetales > Gnetaceae > Gnetum > Gnetum montanum. The sequence continues at coordinate 287 of MNCI01001804.1, read as the reverse complement.
AAACCTAGCAATGCTAACTACCAAAAGGTTGAGGTCAAAATTAAAGAAACAAGTGGTCAATTTGTACCTTCTATATGAGGCAAAGTTCAAGTACCACAAAGAAACAAAATAGAAGTTTGAAACAACCAATGCTAAACTTGAGGTTCTCAAGGTGAAGTTCACTGATGAAAGATTAATAGTAGAGAACTTGGCCAAAAGAATGAATGACTATCAAGAGTTGCAAAATGCAATCAAGGCATTCAACATTTGATGAGTGGCAAGGTACCCCTACACTCCACCATACGAAT
>MNCI01001799.1:1237-14158 GCA_015680685.1 Gnetum montanum | reverse complement strand
TTAATTAAGCTAAGAGAGAGAGGGTGAGAGAGAATCTAAACTAGCTTAAGTGCGATAAGCATTCTTTCCTTAATCATCTGTACACATCTTGGACCTCGTGCTCGACTACTACTAGGATTACCAAGTGCAGATCCTAGGTATGCTACTGGGTTACCAAGTAGTCACACTTAAATGCTTGTGATTAAGTCGTACTCATTCCACGTTACTAGGAGATAAGGGTGAGAGATATTAACTAAGAAAGTAGTAGATAACAATTAAATAAATAAATAATTAAACTAAGTGAATGCTGCAATGATGAAGTAATCTCAATCTTTATTGCTGGTCATGTGCGTGTCCAGGTACATCACACTCAAATAAGGATGTCGTACAATTACAATCACCACACTGCAGGCATACACTGGGAGAGAAGGGTTGAGAGAAAAACTAATGTAAAAAGAAACTTAAATTTAACAACTCTAACCACTAATGCCTATCAGATCTGTCTACCTCTTATTTATAGATGAGGAGACAAGCTACGATATCACGTACATGATATCGCATCTAGGCTATGATATTGCATACGCGATATTGCGTACGTGATATCGCGGTCAACTAAAATGATAACTCATCATACCCCCATGAATGAATGAAAACTCATACTCAAGTTATAGTGAGAACAAGCTCCATTGATTACACAGTGGGTAGGTATGGGATTATTGAATGGTGACAATGGGTTCATGCCGCAGTGTGGAATCAGAACAAAATTGAGATACAACACAAAGAATGCAAGAGAAAATCCTATAGCTACAAATATTGATGGAACTTATGTAGTTCCTGGTGGCAGTGGCTCCTCCATAGGTACCTTTCCCTTGTCTTGTGCTCTAGGTCTTGGGGCTTGTTGGCATTGAAGTATGGCCTGGAGTTTCTCCTCTTCAATTCGGGGATCCTATGCCATCCATGCTAATGTTCCAATGTTTGATGGAGTTGGCACCTCCCATGGGCATGGTAGTTGCGAAAACATTTTATTTTCCTTGATATACCAAGCCGCAAACACCCATCATTCCTCCTCGTAGGCTCTGGCTTTGTCTTTGTATTCTTGGAAATCTGCAAGCTGTCAAGCCAAATCTATTGTGACACCTTTTTATCCTTGGTAGCTTGCTTTAACCACCTCAAGTTCAGAATTTGCAATCTTCAGTTTTTGCAATATCTTCTTGCGTTCTACAAATTCTATTTCATATTTGCTGTAGGTGGTGGCTACCTATTTCTCGAGCTCTATTCTCGAGCACCCTGCTATTAACATGGCAAGGTTGGCATACCATAGGTTTTCCAACTCCATGTATTCTATAAGGTCTTGGATCTGCAGGTCCCGGTTCTTAACTTCCACTTGGTGGGCAAATGCATATGTGTCCAATATGGCCTACCAATCAGTGTGTTAAGCATTAATAGCATTGATGTGGGCCTTGGCCATATGGATCTCCTTCTCAATGATCTATTTGTACATCCCCACCTAGTCTCAAAAGTGCTACTTTAGCTTTTCATGTTGTTTAGCCTCGTTCTACCACACGCTTATTTCAATAGCCATCTTTTGGCAAATGGCGCATACCTCCTCCATTGAGAGGGTTCGATTCTCCCTAGCTACGGTTTATTTCCTGGTTGACCTGGATGAGTTGTTCTTGTAACTGCTAAAAATTTTCTTCGAGAACATTCTTTTGCTTTTCCACAGAGGTCAACCAAAGGTTGTCAACAACAAGCTACTTTTTTTCCTCCTGTAAGGCCTTGAGTACCTTGGTATGTGCATAAGTTTGTGCTTGTGCTATAGAGGCATCCCAAATAGCCTTCTCTTTTTCTTTTGCCACCTTCTTATTCTCCATCAATAATTTGTCCAGTTGCTTAGTTTTGAAAGCATCCAACTGGTCCGTGGGAACCAATTGCAAAGGATCCCATTGTGCTGCTTGTAGGGCCACAAGCTTTTCTTGCAATTTTTGCACCTCTACTTCAGCGTGCTCAACCCTCATCTTTGTCAAGACTAGCTTCCCCTTGCTAGAAATGAGGTTTGATTGAATTTTCGTAACATCTTGAGGGATGTTAAACAGGGTCGTCATTACTTGTCCTGTTTGTAGCAATCGATCAAGTACATCCTCATGTTTCGCAGGAGTCATTGAGGTTTCAGCCAAAGTTTGAGCATCTCGTGCTTTGTGAGATCTGTTGATGGCACAACAGGAACATTGAACGATTCTTTAATGTGATCTGCAACAACTTCTATGGCTCCCACTGCATCCTGGTGTTGCATGACCACCACTGTGGCCCCTTCACCGATTTCTAATTGCACTTGGAAAGATGCAGCGTTCCCCAAGATTTGTTGTGACCAAGTGCTCTCCCCTCCTCTTGTATGGATGGACACTTCACCCCTCACATAACCCAAAGAAACCATGGGCTGTATGGCATCGTCGATGACATAGAAGAGATTTGCATCATCATGAATTCCCCAACTGATCATCTCAGCGATGGCCCTGAGATGGCTCATCGACGATCTGTACTCTTGCAGCAATGGTGGTTGATCTTGGCCCATGCTAGGCCCTACTTCTTGTTGTTGGCTAGGCCCTGTATTTGGAAGTTGGCTGGGTCTTGCAAGTTGAGTTGCAGTTGGCCCTACCGTCTGTTCTTTTTCTTGTTCTAGTTCCAGCATCTCATCAGTGATTTTTCTTGCAGCTAGTGGCTTTAATAATTTAGCATATGAAGCATTTTGGGCTTTTCAGAGGACATCATTAGTGTATCCTCTGATACCAGCATGTTGGCACAGCTTCCTGATAAGGCAAGGAAAGGGTAACGCCATCTTCCCTATCTTCCGTTCTTCGAACCGCCTCAAGATCTTTGTAAAGTATAGATGAGGCAGGTTAACATTAACCTTTCCCATCAATACTGCACATCCCCTTACTACATATGTTGAATTCATTTTTAAGCCCTTCATGGGGAATAGGTGATACGTTCCAATTTTGAAATAGATCCTCTTTTTCGTCGTCAACTCTCCAAACGTCTTATCCTTGCCATATGCCCTTTCCAACCAAACTCGTCGTGCATTAGGGTCTGAACAAGTAGATAACTGAGCAACCTTTGGCCCTGTATTCGGAAGGTTTAATACTTCCAAAATGGCTTGAACAGAGAAATCGATTGTCACACCATAAATGTTAATTATGGTACCTTGTTCTCTATTGTGCCAAAATTGGTATATTTTCCCTAGGTACCAGGCATCGCTTTCAGAGAGGATAGGCCATACGGGGGACCCTTTCAGGTGGTCCCTAACAACCTCAAGAGCAAACTCTGTGAATGGTTCAAAATTTAATTCCACAATCACCACAGTGAATGTGGACCTTTCATGGATAGCCTAAACACAATCCTGGGACAATGTGAGATGTTGTCCCTGTTCAAGTGTTACAGCAGCTCCTCCTTTTGCCTGTCTTGATTGTACAGTAGTAGGGTCTTCTTGTTGAATGCTAAATTATTGCTTCTCTTGCTCTGCATGTTGTCCAGAAGGAACTTGTCCTTCGCCTCTCCTAGGTCGTTTGCTCCCACCTTAAGCAAGACCTTCCTGTTGTCCACGTTTCAAGGCCATTTGCAATCACACGGGGCCAATCGTTAGTAAGGTTGTTTCTGAAGTTAAGTATACATTACTACTTGCCTTAATGAATTTATTTTATCTCCGTGTGATGTTTCCCGAAAGATTATAATAGTAAGTCCTTTTTACTTAGGTGGTCTCCCATTCTAGTTTCCTGGTATAACTAAGGGGATGAAATTATTTTCAGCACAATTATCCTTAATATTATAACTAATTACCTTTGATAATGTTCTTCGAGCGATGAAAAATTTCAAAAAAGTTATGCAGTATTCGACGTGCGCCCCTCCCCCATGACTAAGCTGAACACTCCAGGTTCAAGTAGGTTCAAACAGAATGAAAATCGAAGGACTAGCAAGCAAGATATAGGTATGAAAGCTAGGGACGTGCAATCGTAATTCGTAGAGAGAAATTTGAAAAACTCCCCCACATGAATAGTTGAAAATGAGAGTAAGTGGTGCTGGGGTCACGTATATATAGGTTGATGTGACGTGATATCGCGTACGCGATATCGCAGCCTATCGATATTTAAGGCACAACACAATATACCAAATTTTAGGATTTTTCTGAAATTAAAAATGTATAGTAAGGACATGTGGACAAGTGTTAAAGGATTCTAGGATAATTTAACTAGTTCTAAAGGCACGAAGAATTATATGTGGGTGGAATTGATCAATAAAGGCTTCGAGTGGTAAGGGAGAGAAAAAGGTCATGTGATGGTTCATAGGAACATTGGAATTCAGAGGGATAGTAATAAAGGAAAGAATATTATGGAAAATACACTAAGGGTAATAGAGGGTGTGTGTGAGATGTGTTATGAATGCAAGTTACAAACAATTATGCAAGTGGGTCCTCCCTAAAGTAGGTTCCAACCTATAACGCCCTTGTGTAACCATACTTAAAAGCGTTCGTGGGCACTTGAAGGGTTAAATGTAATACACACTAGTTCCACAAAACACACACATGTAAGTATCAGCAGGATAAGGTAAGAATTCTATGCTATACAAGACACGAGCTACACTTACATGAATAGTGAGATGAGGCGGACTACAGAAGGGATTGTAGAGATTAGGACATGAGGTAATTGACACAAGGCACAGTGAATCCTACATGTAAAGCATGATTAATGTGTCATTAACCCGTCGTTCCAAGATTAGGACCAAGTCCGTTCCCCTGATCAGTGACGCCGCATTGTTTCATCCCATGATGAGAGACTATGAGAGTACCATAACAATAATGCATATGATCACTTGGCATTTTGTTCAAGGGAGAAGTGATTTTTTCTTTGTGGCACATTCCTTTCTTTTCTTTTCTTTTTTTCTTTCTTGCTTCTTTTCTTTTCGATTTATGAATCTAGAAAAGCCGCCAACCTTCAGGCATGGGTGCATGTCTTTCCAATGGGACCCCCTAAAATAGCATTGGCTTTTTTGAGTGCCTTTTGATTACTCTTACTCCCATTTTGCGTTAGATCTACAAGGATCTTAGTACAACCACGTTTCATGATAACTCTCACAGACGTTACCAAGAAGAATCATTAAGTCCCCTTGATGTCACACCCTAATCATTCCTTCTTGGTCCATCCTTCTTCATTCTGGGTACAATGAACACAAAATTAATTTTAAGTTTTAATAATGTTAAGAATATCACTGTACCTTCAGATAGAACCTCTTATTCATAGAATGGATGAGTGGGTGTAATGGACTCACTATCCAAATAATTGATCACTCGAGACTCAATAACATAGAACACACCTCAACCAACGAGCCACATGAGTGTTTTATTCGTAGATGAGATTACTTATAAAAAGATAAAAAGACAAAAAGATAAAATAAGAAATTGAAAAATGAAAAACTGGAAAACAAAAAATTGTAAAATTAAAGAAAATGAAAAATATTTATTAATTCTGCTTGTTATTAGAATGGGGAATATCCCCCATAACTAAACAATTGAGCATGGCAAGGATTAATAGTTGAAAGATGAGGATCCTTGCATGTTGGAAGTATTGAAACTTGGTCATACTTACCCCATTAGGGTTCACACACTTGATTATAGTAAGCATAGTGGGGCAATTTATAAGATGTGGTTTCTGGATAACGAGTTGATCCACTATGATACTTGAGACCGTAAGATGGCATGCAAGGATCGGGATGTCGCACTCCATGGCTATATTCATTGGGTTGTCTAGTTGTTGGAGTGTTAATTGGTGGCCTTAATGAAGTAACATGAGGTGTTAAGTTTGAGGAGAAGGATGCACCACAGTGTTCAGCTTGTGCTGAGTTGGAGAACGTAGTGGCCTGGGAACTATGTTGTCCCTTCCTACGATCATGCCTAAAGAAGGGACGCCTTCGATGTTGCTGAGGTCTCTCACTGCTGTTAGCAATAGTAGCACAAGTAACGTTCATGGGTTGTTGCTATGGTGCAAACACTTCAAGAATAGTTGGTGGTGATGTAGAAGGAGGGAAAGGATGAGAATGTTAAAATTGAGGAGAAGTGTAGGGTAAACAAGGTGGTGGTCGTGTTAAAGACATGGGTTGATAGTATTGAGGAGAATGATAATGTGGTGAGATAGAGTATGTTGACCCAATTGGGGAAATAGGATGTTGAACTAGATAAGCATTTAGATTTGAATGATACGAAGGGTGCCTCCAATTTAGGGGTGGCTTTCCCCACAATTGGGATTGTTGTCGTTGTGATCAAACACAGTATCTCTGTACAAACTTTGGATGTAACGTGCTATCCCAATGCTCATATAAATGTAACAAGATTGGGCATTGGCCCTTGGGGTGATTGTACCGGAAAATGTTGCATTCATACATATGATTGGCAGCTGAGCCCTTATCTTCCTCATCCCTCCTTTCTGATTTTCTAATGATATTTGATCCTACTCCTTGGGTTGTCAAAACTCTATCTCCAATAATATTACATATTCTCCATACTTTTTATGTGTCCATTCCAACATCTTATTGATCTTTGCCTCGACTTCTTCTAATGATTGTTGTACTGGCAAAGATGGTGCTTCCTCCTTGAGATAGGTTGATTTCTTCTTTTTGTGATTATGGACCTCTGTTAAGTTTAGACTTTGGTCTTGTTGATGTTTTTTAACACTCTCCCATCTGACCAATTCTCCTTCTTCTTTTGCTACCCGCTTAATAAGCTCATGGAATTGATGGGTTCATAGTTCGTATAGTTGACCTTGGGCATACATTCATAGGGTTTCTCTTGTTGCATCACAAAGCCCATCAATGATATGGTACATTAGCCTTTCCTTGGAGAACTCATGGCCTGCATAGTTGTTTAACAGTGCATAATATCTTTCTAAGGCCATGTCCAAGGGTTCATGTTCTGCTTGTTTCCACTCTTGGATTTGTTTCCTCAAGGCCAACACTCTTGTGTAGGTTTGATATCTTTGTATGATATAACTAATCTAGATAGCTAGCACTTTCCTTGGCAATGGTGCCAAGGATGAGTGGTGAGGTACCCCTACACTCAACCATACGAATATGAGCGTTTCACGCATGATCCGATCAAACTCTGCAAACGAACTAGTTGTGGTATCTAGATACTTATTCTGAGGTTGCAGTTTGATGTCTTCCCATCTAGACTAGTGTTAAATTTGTCACGTATGGTTTAGTCCAAAGTGAGATGCATGATGTGTTCCTATACTAATGCTACTCCTAGAGATAATGGAAAATAATATTAACTAAGCTAAGAGAGAGAGGGTGAGAGAGAATCTAAGCTAGCCTAAGTGTGATGAGCATATATTCCTTAATCATTCGTACACATCTTGGACCTCATGCATGACTACCATTGGGATTACCAAGCACATGGCCTAGGTACACTACTCGGTTACCAAGTAGTCACNAAACTAATGTAAAAAGAAACTTAAATTTAACAACTCTAACCACTAATGCCTATTAGATCTGTCTACCTATTATTTATAGATGAGGAGATAGGCTACAATATTGCGTCTAGGCTACGATATCGCGTACGCGATATCATGGTCAACTAAAATGATAACTCATCAACAATGAAATCCACAGAAGGTTTCACTCCAAAAAAAAAAAAGAGAGGACAAATGCCAAGAGGATAATATATCATAAAGCTAAACAAATGACTCAAAAAAAAAAAGAGCTAAGTGACCAAAGTAGCCAAGCAAAGCATTAATTTCTTCAAACTCAAGCCTATGTGACCAGTATCACAAGTACAAAGCATGAAGACCTCATCAACTAGTAAACATGTCACTATGCCATAACCACAATGTCAAAACATTTCAAATTCTTCATTTTCCTATTTGATCATTCTCTAATCGCCAATGTAGAAATCACTTCATTTGAGATCACTATCATTCCATTTCAACCTTACTTCACCATCATGAGCACACCTTGGCATGAATCAACAACTATAGAATCAAGTGTGGTTAGAGAATTGTTCATGATCAACCTGCGGTAATATTTTGCTTTCTTTGTTGTTGTCTTTTGGGTTAATCCTTAAAAAATTAACAAAGAGAGACTAATGAAACACCTCAAAGAAAATTTCAGTTATCAACCATGAAAACTTGTGACCAAAATTTTGTCATGTAATTTTGATTGGATTTGTGAGGAAAAATAAATTCCCTGATTTCCCTTCAACAATTTACTTAGTGACCTTGTTTTGTTAAAATCCTAGAGCATTCTCACTTTGTAAGGTGTAATTCATGGCACAAAATGTCAAATACGCTATGAATTACACCAAAACATCATAATTAAGCCTGTAATTGTCAAATACATTGTCAAAAACATTGTGATTAAATTCACTATAGTCAAAAACGTTGTTATCAAAAACATTGTAGTTTTGGCTAAAGTAAAATGTCAAAAATGTTGTGTAAATACTCAAGAAACTTGCTTCAACCATGTTAATATAAAAAAAGCAAACTGGTGGTCTATTTAGGCAAGAATTAAAGCAGTTTTCAAGGACTTTTGGATCATTGGAGACATCTCCAAACTAAAGAATTTTGGAGAAAATCTAAGAGCCTAGAGACATTTTTCATTTCAACATTGATCATCATGAGCATAAAGGACCAATTGCAGTTGCATTCAAAAGTAGATCAAGCAAATCAAACACATTTAGAAGGATTGTGGCACATACACTGCCCACCCACAAGCTAGATTTTCAACACTATTTTCATAAAGATTTGGAAAATGTTCACAATTGCACAATTTATATTCTCTCGCCATTGTGCTTTGCAACATTAATATAAAATTTGTAGTTTATTTTGCCATATTTCTTGCATATTTTCTACATTATTTCTTAATTCTCATAGATTCAATGTTGGATCTACATTTGTTCATATGTTATTTCCCATTTTCACTCATTTCGTTCAGTAACAAACTTATAAGTCCTTATGTGATCAACAAGATTGCCTAAGGCACCTCAAATTCTTTTTGAAACTCATGGATTCTGAGGTAAAATGGTTTCATGTAAATCCATTTGATTTCAAGCATGAATTTTTCTATCATTACACAAATGATCAAAATTTGATTATCATCACTATGACATGAGATAATAAATGAAAACATAAATCTGTAAGAATGATAAATAAGAAACTTAGAGTGTATGATCCTAGGGATATATGGTCCATTTTCTAAACACTCACCTATGAGTTTAGTCATGAGGGAGGTACCCTATCTTAAAAAGAAATTGATAAGTACATTTTAACTTTTTCATTTTATGAGTTTTTGTTTTACAATTTTCATCATACTTTTATAATTTTTTGGTAGTTTCTTTATTCTTTAATATCTTTTTTATTCTTATATATTTTTCACATTTCTTATCATTTTTCATTTTTTAATATTTTTAAAATTCTTTATACATTTTTCTATTCTTTCCTATTTCTCATTCTTTTATGATTTTATTATTTTATTATTTATCATGTACATAACTTTTGTTGATTTTCCTAATAAAGTGTAAAGGAATAAATAAGATGTAGTTGAAACTATGAGAATTTCATCCTAGATTATCACATCAGTAAAGGATTGATTATATATACAATGAGATCACATTATCTATCCATTCATTTCCAGTAATAAAAGATTCTTACCATGGACATAATGACATTTTCTTCACAATAAAAGTAAATTAAACCATTGATCATTATGTATAGATGAAAAGGTGAAGAACCAAGTGGAAATGAAAAGGGTGTGACATCAAGGAAATTTGTGGATTCTCTAAAGCTACTACTATGAGTCTTATCATGATGTTATGTTGTATTATTTACTTGAGTTCTAACAAAAAATGGAAGTGTATTCTAAAATAAGTATTTTCTTATTATTTCACTATAAAGACATGTTACCCATGGCTAAAGGTAGGTGACTTCTTAGAGATTTCAATGTTTCTTGGACTCGCATTGTTTATGGGGCTAGAAAAACATGTTACCCATGCCTAAAGACACTCCTCTATCCAATGGCCAAGTCTCCTTTTAAATAAACTGTGTAGTTAATAAAATTTCCTCCTTGTACTTCATTTCCAAGTAACAATATTTCTTGCAATTATGATATTCTTATGGTTGTTAGTTGTGGGATGATACAATCTGATGTTACTGGTAAGGGGTATGGACTTAGTTTGGATCTTGGAGTGAAAGGCTAATTATCCTTCTAACCATGCATTACAAAAATAATTCATTATGCCTATGGTAAGATACCTCACGAACCATTTTCTGCAATCCCTGCTACCACAATTACACCTCACTATTATATGTAATCATAATTTGATGGCTCTGTATAATATAGTGTTATTTTCTTATTGGGGAAATACTAACATGTGTGTTTTTGGAAGATAGATATGATTTACATTAACTTGCTTAAGTGTCTATGGATACTTTTAAATGTGGTTATAAAAGGGAATTAAGGGCAATATCCTAGTTTGGGGAGGACCCACTTGGATAACTCACTTCATACTTCATGATCAATTCCACATCATATTGTATGTCCTAAATACTTAAATAGTTGTTATTTCCCTACATGTTCATATTCTTTCATAAGTTTAGCAATTTTTGATCAATCATCTCCTAAAAGGCTTCATTGACTTACCTTGCCCAAACTCCTTTCACATATTTTTTATGATCAATTTTTATATTATAAGCATCATCTATGATCAATAACCCTTGAGATCATCTTTACACCTTCTAAACTATTTATTTTGTTCATTTTTTCCACCAACAATCACAAAAATTTTAACGATGATACCGTAGATATGATATATGAGCCACCAGGATATTGTATTCACAATGTTGTATCTACGATATATCCCTTATAAAAATCTATATGTACATATGGATCGTTAGGAAAATTTTTCATTTCCTCATTTCACGCCTAGGAAGTTCATGCTATTTTTCTAACTTCCAAAACTTTAAAGCTTCATATCTTCCTCACCACAAATTTGATTTGAGCCACTCTTATTTTTTTCAGTCATGCAGTGACCAACTCAGTCATGGAGGAGAGAATTGTGCATCATTTTTTGCTAATTGTGCCAAAAATTTTCTAACACATGGAAGAACAAAGTAAGGATAAGAACAACAAAAGATAATCACATTCTAATTTTACATAAGTTAATAAACTTAGTGTTTTTCTTCCAAATGATCATTTGAATATGTCATAAATAATAAATTGAAGATTGTCAGAGGTCATTCAAGATCAAGTGTAACAAATTTCTCTAACTCTATAATCCACATTAAAATTGAAAATAAAGTTAGTAATGAATAAAGATTTTGATAAAAACCCAAAATTAGATAAAAGGTTATGAATTGTTAGAAATTTTTTAGAAATAATTAGGTAATCTTAAAAATTCCTTGTAATTGTAGATGCTGCCAAAAAGACCTAAAGCTGGAGGACTATTACAATTGAGGAAGAAAAGACCCAGAGGAAGAGGTAGAGGATGAGATGGAGAACAAACTCCTCCTATAGAGCAAGAGGCATAATCATATAGATCTATCAGTCGACATGTGTGATAGGACAATCAATGTAGACAAAATCTCATGTGCCACCTTCTCCAGAACAAGGACAACATCTTACATTCTCCAATGAGTATACGCATGCAATTCAAGAGAAGTTCATAATGTCCACTATCATAGTTGATGAGACATGGTTTGCGTCGGCCGCGATATCGCATCCCCCGCGATATCGCATACGCGATATCGCGTCCTTCCCTGCGATATCGCGTACGCGATATCGCAGTCAGCCGTCATTTCTATAAATAAGAGGCGGCTCTCCCTTATTTCACATCCCAATTTTAGTGTAGCGAAGCTCTGGCAGTTTGATCCCTCCAGAGTTAGAATTTTCCCGTGTCTGCCCGCAGTGTGGTGAATGTGATTGTACGGTGTCTTTATTCGAGTGTGCCGTACTTGGACACGCACATGACCGGCAATAAAGATCGAGATTACTTCATCATTGCAGCATTCACTTAGTTTATTTATTTGTTATTTATTTGATGTTATTTATTGCTTTCATAGCGCGGTGTAAGTACGACTTGACTACGAGCATCTACGGGTGTGTACGGCTAGTTAAGGAATCGGTTACTTATCGCGATTAGTCTCTCAACCCTAAACTCCTAGAAGCGGAACGAGTTCGACTTGATTACGAGCATTTAAGTGTGACTGCTTGGTAGCCCAGTGGTGTAGCTAGGGGGATCTACGCTTGGTAACCCAGTGGCGTATTTGGGGTCTGCGCTTGGTAATCCCAGTGGCGTACCTAGGCCTATGCTTGGTAGTCCCAGTGGCAGTCGTGCACGAAGTCCAAGATGTGTACGGTTGATCAAGGAATCGGTTGCTCGTCGCACTTAGGCTAGATTAGATTTTCTTACCCTTTTCCTCTTAGCTTAGATTTAGTTAAATATTATTTTCCACTGCCATCAGGAGTAGCATTAGAATTAGAACACATCATACACCTCATCTAGACTAAACCATACGTGACATATGCAAAACTAGTCTAGATGGGAAGACAGCGAACTGCGACCTAAGGCTAACTATCTAGGTGCCACAACTAGTCCATCTGCGGAGTTCGACCGGATCACGTGTGCGACGCTCGTTTCGTATGGTTGAGTGTAGGGGTACCTCGCCACTCATCATAGGCGTCGTTGCCAGGGATGGTGCTAGTTATCTAGATTAGTTAAATCATACAAGGTCACTGTAAAGAACTTATCGAAATATCTCTTAAAAAGAAGAAATTATTAAAAGTCACATAAATTCATGCACAACATGTCTCTCCTACAAGATGATAATAATGCCACACTTAGTGAGGATGTTCATTGGAGAACCAATGAGCTATATGACGATGAAAGTTTGAGTATACAACCTGAAGTGG
>MNCI01001794.1:28236-50992 GCA_015680685.1 Gnetum montanum | reverse complement strand
TTGTAAGAAGAAGGAAACTAAAAAGTAGTAAATGAAAGAAGGAAATTTTGGTTTACATAACTAATTAATGGATATAACAATACCTCATCCAAATGATGGTTAGAAGAAAAAAATTTTAAAATACAAGAGCTCACATAAGATAAATTAGGGTGAGCAAGAATAATCATTAGTAAGAAGTAATGCAAGAAAGAAAGTACTATATTATTGAAAAAAAGGATGGAAAAGGTTTGTAAGCAACAAATGTGTTCAGATACCATGATTGATGAAGCTCTCTAGCATTTAGCCTCAAGTCTTATTAGCCAATGTATCAAAGAATAAATTCACTCAATGAAGAACTTTTGGAATATATCATTTATATTTGAATAAGCATGGAATATAAGTTGGATGTTATCTATGATTGTATGAAGAATCAACAAGAATAATGCTCCTCATGAAAAAATAATTAGAATTGAAGGAGGTAGCAACATTACGAGTATAATTCAAGATTAAGGAATCAACCCTAGAGACCATTGAATAGGCTAAGAATAATAAATTTTACCAACCCAAGCCATTTAGCCCTACAATGTTATCTTGGAATCATCACACCCAAATTTTCCTATTAAAAATGGGTTAAATTAAAGCATTGTTCCTTTAACTCATCATTATACTCCATATTGAAAAGGGAATAAAATGAAGAAATTGATACAATAAAATTTTATAAGAGTGTGATTAAGTAATATGCTAAGAATAATCAATTTTACCAACCCAAGCCATTTAGCCCTACAATGTTATCTTGGAATCATCACACCCAAAATTTCCTATTAAAAATGGGTTAAATTAAAGCATTGTCCCTTTAACTCATCATTATACTCCATATTGAAAAGGGAATAAAATGAAGAAATTGATACAATAAAATTTTATAAGTGTGATTAAGTAATATGCTTAACACTTGCAAAATAATGGATGTTTATGAAAAGATCAATTAAGATCCTAATATTCAATATAAATACACTTTACACATGTCAAATCCCTATCTTGAAACAAAGAGTGTAAATAATTTGTGAACAATAAGAAAGTAAATTAGGGTTGAAGTATGTGTGACTATGTGAGTGAGAAATTGATAAGAAGTAGCATTTCCCATTTCCATCAAGTCTACTACCATTATGATTGAAAATATGAAAGCCTTTGATGTGGTTCTTACAATAAATGAAGCATTTGTACCATGACTAGTTCATTCAATGCAATTGAAATTACCAAAAACCTTAACATTTCACAAGAATTTCTTTGACTTCATAATTTCTACAAAATTGGATGAACAATTGGTAGAAGTATAAATGGATGATTATGCAAGCTTCAATGTTTTTTTTCCATAAAATGAATTCCAAAGGATGAATTAATAAAGGTTCTAGAATTATACAAAACAAGGTAGTTTAGAGTACCTTTAGAGAGTTTATTCAAGTCTTAGTTACTAAACATGTGATATATATTTTAAGAGATAAGAATGTTCAATTTTCATTCACAGAGATGCAAAATATCAACATGGATATGATCGCTAAATTAATTTTGTCAAAATTGGAATTTAAAAAGAGTAGGTTAAATGTTTGAATTAATGTCCATAGCTTAAATGATCATGTTTATATGATGTGCCAAATATAAAATGCTTGGCTGGATTGTTCATACCATCATATGATGATGCAATAAGGACCATTGAAGATACTCGTCTATGTACACACTTGGAAAATCAAATATTGCTAGGCTCAATTTATAATCCACAATTTTCATAAGATTATCACAAAGATGCATGAAGGATCATCAAAGAGGTTTGGTGTTAGTAGCCTTCTTATGATTATCACCAAAATGTTAATCAATTCTTTAATGTTATCTACATTTCCTACCTACATGATAATTTTAGTTATCTTGATAGATAAAATGGTAGCCAATTTGAAGAATAAGGAGATACTAATATTAAGAAAATAGTAATCATAGTAACATAAACTATTGTAACCACTTAGGATACAAAATATTCATTTAGCAATCTTAGGAAGAATTCAAAGAATAAAGCTTCTACTACAACAATCAACATCATTCATAAGAAGATTCAAAAAATCAATTTCAATTGTAGAATCTTAATCTTGAAGAAGATAAACATGATAAAAGAATTAATGAAGTTGCATGAAGAGGAAGACCAATGTGGAGATAAGTTTTTTATTTTGCCCCCTCCCCCTTAGCATGAAAATGTTCCTTAAGAAGGTTTTGCTAGAATTAGAATGTGAGATTTTTTGGCCATAGAAGGAAATAGAAAGATTCTGAATTTGACAAGGATAAGTTTTGCTATATGAGCCTAAAAAATATGCTTATAATAGACATATATAATATGATTAGAAAATATAATTATCTTCATAAAATCAAAATTTCATATACTTATTGATGAGTCACAATATTGAGGCTGCAATATTGCATCTACGATATTGGGTACGTGATATCGGAGGTTTCCAAGTGATATCAGACATTTGATATTGGGTCCTATCTTGTTGCCTATAAATAAGAGGTAGGCACACTTGGTTTGGCAATAGTTAGTTAATTAGTGTTAGTCCCTTACCCAAACTCTTGCCTTTTTTGCTTCTTAGAGTTAGAATTATTTCTGAGTGCTCGCAATAGGATTCATAAAGCGAACGGATCCTTATTTGAGCATTGTGTACCTGAGAACACCTTGTGGCAAAAAATAAAGACAAACTTTGTGATAAGCCTTGAAGCATTTAGAATAGCTTATTTAATGTTATTTACAGTTATTTAATACTTTCCTTAGTTAATTAATGTTCTCTCTCTCACCTTGTTAACTCTCCAAAGTAAGCACAATGAGTACGACCACTTCAAGCATGTGTGGAACACTTGGTAACCTAGTAACGATTAGCGTTTGGTAATCCCAGTAGTGTTGCATTGGTTCAGGATGTGTACGGAAAGTGGGAACGGATGCTAGTGTTAGGACTAGTTAGGATGTAGTCGATTAGTTAAATTAAATTGGTTACTTAATTAGTTCACTTCTCCCTTTGTAGCACCAAGACATAAAACATCAGAAAATATATAAAAATCATATACCTCAAGATTACTTAACCATACAATCACGCTATATAAGTAAGCTTGGGAAGACAACGATTGACTAACCCACTCAGGTTCTGTAAAGGTGCATAAGCACCTAGTCCTTGGAATTCAACCAGATCATGCATGTACGCTCGTATTCGTATGGTTGAGCATAGGGATACCTCATCACTCATCATTGGCATTGTTGCTAGGGACTTTGTTGCTTGTGTGCTAGTTAGAACTTAGGAAATCTTCACATCATTGGAATGAACCCTTAGGGTTGGTTATCTTACAATTAGTGAAATGAAAAGTATTTCACATTGAATAGACAATTATGTCTCCTTCTTCTTGTGAGAGTGTTTCATCGCCTAGGTCCAATACACGGAACAATCAAAGGTGTAGTACACATGATAATCTGCCAGTCCCTCAATAGTTTCATGTGGTATACGTTCATCTCAATGAATATATACCAAACTTTACCTTTATCCTCTAGCAAGATGAACAACTACGTTGGTGTGATTTAGAAGGTAACATAGTGTTACCCCTGATCGCTTAGTCCTAGGCATGCTCCTTCGTGCTCTCACACAAATTGGTATGTAGCATTTACAGGTAGAGTACATTGTGCATGATCATGACTTGAGAGATTATCGACCCATGAAGGCACAACAACAAAGGTATCTACAATAGGAGAGACGTTATGAATCCATGAAGGGAAAGTTGTCTTAGAATATCCCATATGTCATAGGTGAAAATGAGGGTGGTGAACCTACCTTAGGAAGTCTCCCACACAATGATGTTCCTCCCGTTGACTTTGGTCAAGGGGTGCTATATCAGTATCTTCACTCAACTATCCATAACTTGGATTCTGGTACTGACAGACATAAAGGGTCTGAAAAAGGAATGCGAACACATGACAAAGATGGAAATTTTGATCGTGACCACTAAAGAGAAGGAAGCAGGCACCATCATGGTGATGGTCCTCCTTCTTCTTCACCTTCATCATCTCCTTCATCCTCTCTTTCAGGATTTGGATGTAGTTACAAGGAAAAAGACCTTGAGGATAATGGTAAGTGAAATGAGAATCATAGATAAAGTAGCCAAGAAAGGGGATGAGGGCATTTTAGAGAAACTCATCATGAAAGAAGGGAGAGTAGGGAACAACATAGGAAACATAGATGCCATAGACAGTACGATCATGATGAACCCCTACTCACTACCTGAAGTATGCTAGATATAACCAAGGTTGTTAGAATCCCAACAAGGCACTGATAAGATAGCAGGATCAAAAGATTAGACATGAACAATATCCCACAATTTGAAGGGGGATACAATGCTAATCCTCAAAATCATTTGCTAGAATTTCATGATGCATGTGCCTTGCAAAACATAGAAAAGAAGTGGAAAAAGCTCAATTTGTTTCCATGGACACTGATCAAGGAAGCAGAAAGTTGGTACCGATCCTTAGAATTGAAATCCATTCGTCGATGGAGTACCATGTTAGAACTATTCAACGTTAAGTATCAGATGTACTCACAAGTGTCCAACCTATTAAAGAAAATCCAAGGATAGAAACAAGGAGCACATGAACCCTTGGATGTTGCCATGGGCCGATATTATGCACTATTACATCGTTGCCCAGGCCATGATTACTTGCAAAGGAAACAACTATGCCATCTCGTAGATGGGCTTAGGCACAAAACACGAAGAACCCTTGGGACTTATGCCCAAGGAAGGCTATTTAAGCTTAGGGGACATCAAGTAGAAAGATTGTTGGAGCAAGTTGCTAAAGAGAAAGGTGAGTTAAGGAAAAGAGTGAGTGTGGAAGAATATAACAGAGATCCTTCCCTTCAAAAGAAGGGAGTTAGATTTTGTGAGGATGAAGAAGAGTCACCACTTAAAGAGATGGTGAATAGGAAAACCTTGCCCATTCAAAAACTTGCATCAAAAGTATCAACAAAGGTGGATCAAATGTGGGACTCCATAGATAATAGATTTCAAACAGTTCTCAAAATAGTAGAGGAGTCTAGAGAGGAAGGTAGTGATGGAGAAAGGAAAAAAAAGATAAGCTAAATATGCACGTAACAAAGGTAAGGGAAAAGTTGCCATCATCGAAGAGGTTGTTGATTCGGATACAGACAATGATGGTGGATGTGAGATATGCCAATATGACCATCCTAAGGGATGTTGCCCTATAACCTCACATCTGCAGGAGTCTAGGGCATATGCACTCAACCCATGATTAAACAGAAGGAAAACACCCTAAAGGTTACCTTACCCCCAAGTTAACCCAAGGTAGTTCCACCAACCCTTGATGTATTATCCAAGTGGAACTCCACCACAATCAAATGAGTAGTATTAATAGTGGTAGCACCCAAAATCATGGGGAATGCCACTACCACATCAATAGTACTCTTATTATCAACCTGACCTATATGGATACTATGTGCAATAGCCAATCTCTCCATGTGAATCTACTAGTTACATTGCTCCCCAACCTCACTACCAAACCCATGAGTATTAAAGAACTCCTTCTCCTAGGGGTGATATTCCAAAAACATACTATCCTTCTCATTCGGCTACATCTCTTTCACCCTTAAATCCATTACCACCTACTCCAGCCATGCAGGGTGAGCTCCCTGCCTAGCTGTAGCAACGTAATGCTACAAGGGCTATTAATCCTCACCCTACTATTGGTTCGAACAACCATGTAAAGAAATCTTTCTTTAGGATTGACAGTCCAACCAAGTCCTTCGAGTCACAAGCAGATAACTCTCCAAAGGCCTCACCATCATTTGAAACTTCAGAACTCCCTTCAAACCAAAGGCCACATTTAATGCACATGGTCATGTTGACACATGCCATTACTGATTAGATTAAGGTTGACCATCTCTCTAGGAAATTCTTCAATCCTAGGAGTCCTCTTATATATTTACAAATCACTGGGAATGAACCTTACAAGGCTCTTTTGAATTCAGGTTTTCGTGTTAACTTAATCTCTCAAGAAATGTACAAAGCCTGGAACTTGCCTCTACTAAAAAAGAGTAACATTCATTTAGAGCTGGCCGACTAGTCCATCACTATCCCATTAGGACTAGTGGAGAATATTATCACCACTATTTGTGGATGGTCATATCCAGCCAACTTCCTAGTGATTCAAGTCAACAACTGTAAGGAGAACTTTCTTATCATAATGGGAAGGGCATGGCTATGTAGAATTGACACATGCCTAGGAATACATGATCTTTCCCTAAAGATATCAAAGGAAAATACATTTGGAAAGATTGAGAAGAAGAAAATTCTGTGCATCACATACAGTGACATACGGTGTAATTGAGTGTAGAAGTCCTAGTTTGTACAACATATAACATTGCCTGCATGCAACTAGTGTGCACAAGTAACTAACATACAAAGATGCCTCTATGTAGTAGCCACAAGATAGGAAGGCACCCAGTGGCTAATAGCTAACCAAGAGAGTAATTCAACTATATGCATGAAACCAACTGAGGGTTTGACTTACGCTTACATCAATAGCATAGACACATTAGAGCAAGTTCATCACCAACTTCCAAGTCTTGACATTGAAAATATCAACTAGGGGAAGTTGGAAATCCCTAAAAAATTTAAGCAAGAGCCCTTGGAGTTAAAATCGTTGCCCACCGATATGGAGTACACATTTCTTAAAAATGGAAAACTGGTAATTATTAATGCTAAGCTCACTCCTCAACAAAAAGAGATGATACTGAAAATGGTGAACAAATGGTTGAAAGCCTTTGCTTTTTCACATCAAGAATTAATTGGAATAGACCCTAGGATATTCCAAGATAGAATTTACATTGACCCCTCCATGAAGCTTCGAGGACAATCATAGAGGTGATTGAACCAAAAGTTGAAGCAAGTGGTTAAAGAAGAAATTGAATAACTTCTAAAAGCTAGGTTCATATACTCCATTGATGATAGCGAATGGGTTAGTCCATTAGTTATTGTACCCAAAAAGGAAGGTAAATGGAGGATGTGTATATAGTTTAGGCTACTAAACATGGCAACATTCAAAGACCACTTTCCATTGCCATTCGTCAACCAAGTCTTAGACGCCATTGCAGGGCATCACTACTATAGTTCTCTAGATGGATATAGTGGATACAACCAAATCCAAATAGTATCAAAAGATCAAGAAAAGACCACGTTCAAAAGTCCTTGGGGAACATTTGCATATAAACAGATGTTGTTTGGCTTGTTTAATGCTCTTGCAACATTTCAATGTTTGGTTCTAAGTATCTTTCAGTAGCAAATAGGGAATGGTGTAGAAGTCTTCATGGATGATTTCTCCACCTATGAAGCAAACTTCAATTAAGCATTGGACCAATTATAGCAAGTACTAAAACGATGTGTTGAAACCAATTTAAGGCTCAATTGGATAAAACGCCATTTAATGATCCAAGAAGGTGTAGTATTAGTGCATAAGATTTCATAAATAGGGATCGAGGTAGATCCCAAAAAGATTAAAGTCATCCAAGGAATCACGCACCAACCTGAAATTGTAAAAGACATCCAAGCATTCCTTGGACACACTGGCTAT
This sequence comes from Gnetum montanum, assembly GCA_015680685.1. Lineage (NCBI taxonomy): Eukaryota > Viridiplantae > Streptophyta > Gnetopsida > Gnetales > Gnetaceae > Gnetum > Gnetum montanum. The sequence continues at coordinate 43,359 of MNCI01001794.1, read as the reverse complement.
TATAGAAGATTCATAGAGAACTTTTCAAGGGTTGCAAAACCATTGGTTGAACTAACAAAAAAGGATGTACCGTTTGAAATGACTAGAGAATGTGAGTTAGCTTTTCAAACTTTAAAATAGAAGCTTGTAGAAACACCTATTCTACAAGCTCCTAACTAGTCCAGGTCATTCCATATAATGATTGATGCGTCCAAATTTGCTTTAGGAGCCCTACTTACACAGTTAGATGACCAAAAATGACCCTACTTAGACATTAAAAAGAAATAGCAATTTCTTCACTGAGCCAAATATTTTATGGAAATCAATGGACACTTTTATAAGGTATGTTCTGATGGCTTGGTCTGATGGTATGTTCCTGATGTAGATCAATTACAAGTTCTCCAAGATGCTAATGAGAGTCCTTGTGGGGGTCATTATGCTGGGAGATGAACAACCATTAAAATATTGTTTATAGGATATTATTGGCCTACATTGTTTTAGGATGCTCATCATTTTGTCCAATCTTGTAAGCACTACCAACGTGATGGGGGAATGACTGCTAGGATGGAGGGTCCACAATAATGGATTCAACCTTTAGAACCCTTCGATATATGGGGAATTGATTTTATGGGGTCTATTACACCAATGTACAATGGAAAAGCTTACATTATCATTGCCATTGACTACTTTATAAAATGGGTAGAAGTAGTTGCTATTATGAATTGTACATTGTCTACCACTGCATGATTTTCTCAACAACAAATTGTTAATAGGTTTTGTGTGCCTCGTGCACTTATTTTGGATGATGGTACATATTTTATGGGTGTGACTTTTCAAAAGTTTATGTAATGCTTAGGAGTTGAACACAAACTGACTAAACCATACCACCCTCAAGCGAATGGTCAAGCTGAAGTAACCAATAGGGAGATTACAAAAATATTGACAAGAATCATTAGCAAGTATAGGTGAGATTGGAGCACCAAACTGAACGATGCTCTTTGGGCATACTGCTCTATGTGGAAACTTCCTATAGGCTACTCTCCCTATGAGTTAGTGTATGGTAAACTCCAAACACTTTCTATTCAAGTAGAACTTTGTACACTATCTATGACGTGTGATCTCAACCTTGACCTTAATTTAGCACAAAAAGAATGGTTAATGAACCTTAACTTGCTAGATGAGAACTGATTAGTCGCCTTCTCATCTAATTAATTGCACAAGGATTTTAATAAATGACATCATGACCTAAAAATTAGAAAAGTTAAGTACCAATCAAGAGATAAGGTTCTTTATTGAAACCCCACATATGTGCCACAATGCACTATATTTCAAATTTTGTGGGAAGGACCTTATATTATTTATGAAACTTTTTCTTCAAGAGCCATGATGATTTACAAACCTGATAGCCCAGATAAGAAAATGTTGGTCAACATCCAATAAACCAAACCTTTCCATGAGCCTAGAATAGCCAATACCAATACTACCTTTGTTGGTGGACAACCCTACTTGCTATTTCAGATCTCCTCCCTCCAACTCAGTCACGGGGAAGAGGGTCTCCAATGCTAATCATTCTCAGCCCTTAGTTCTTTTTGTATTTTTTTATTTTACACATTTTTTCATATTTACTTATTTTTTGTTTTACACCATCGTTACCATTTTTACTATTTCTTTGTTTGTTTGATTTACTTTCATTCGTCATACAATAAGTTCTTATGATGGTGGATTGTCCTATAATGGTGTTGATTGATAATGTTTGGTTTTTACCTTTAATTTTCAATGTTGATACTAAGATATGGTTTCTTTTGATAAAATGGCAATGAGTCCACATCATCCATTCATCTATTTAACTCTATGGTTTCCCTTTGTTTGGAAGTGTACTATCCTTTTTTTCTCTAAGAAAAACTTATTAATGAATTGGTGGCTTAGTACTTTTTGAACTAAGGAAAGATTTAAATGGATTGAAAAGGGTGTGAATTCAAGGGGATTTGATGCATTTATGCTGACTATTCTCTTGGGTACTTGGATGATTTTCATGAGTCTTTTGCCATTCTGCTATTGATCAACTATCAAGAAGTTGAATGAATCTAAATAAGTATTTGCATGGTGTGGTGCTCACTAAAAAGAAAATTTGTCAAAATTCAAAGCACACCCCTTAGACATCATAAAGAAACATGGACTACAAACACTAGTTATGGCACTGGAAAGACATATTACCCATGCATGAAGGTTCCCTCTAACTAAGGCCCTTTCTCACTTCCTGCTTCCCTATCTTTCTCTCCTTGGAATGGTGGTGACTCGATGGATGCATTCTTGTTGCTTTATAAGGATGGGTTGGTCAAATGTATTGATGTGAGGTCACTGGATGTCGTCGGTGAGTTTGGACTTGGGATGAATTTTATTCAGTCATCTTAAATACATAATACAAAAGGGACTTTACACAACCTTGCTCTTGGGATTCCATTCCATTTCCTCCTCTCCTTCCATATTTCTTCCCATATTCCACCTCCTTGCCAATTTTATGATTAGTCTATGTTTTGGTTGATGCACTTCTAGTCTTCAGTAAACTCTTGTGGGTAAGTTCTTAACCATTTTTTTCCATATGTCATTCTGAGAGCTTATGGACTCTTTGGGTTGTGGATCTATCAGGGCATAAAAGGCATGGGCCTGCTTCGGGGAGGACCCACTGGCATTCCTTTTTGGTGCAATTGTTAAGTTCTTTTTCTTAAAAATTCTTTGCAATAAACCATTTCTTGTTTCATCCCCATCCATGACATCCATTTTATTAGCTTCACCATTGTTATTTCCCTCATCTTCATTGTTCCTTCAGTTTTTCTACCGTATCACTACCAGAGGTTCGCTCTTAGTTGTGGGGGCCCTATCACAAATTTTTCCATTCAATTACCTATCTCACCCCTAAACCTTGGGTAGTTATTAATTAAAAACCTCTACCCCAGTATCTACCATACCCACAACCCAGCCAATGCACTTATATCGAAGTAAGGTATTAATTGCATTATGGCTTATCTATCGTTGTTAATTCATGACTGTGTTGTGTGTGCAGATGGTGATTACACGAATAATGAACTGGAATAGGAGGAAGCACTCAAGATGGACTGTAGATGGAGCACTTATGTAAGGAACAAGTTTGGTCATGTGGCTATGGATGAATAATGGAATGCACATTTCTGACATCGGCGACAATGCACCTCATTTTCTTTTCTCTCTCCCTTTGCCTTCAAGTTGTCAAATGAGGGTCTGGATGTCGTCTATGTATAGTATTGATCACAATGGGTGGGAACACCAATGTTGTAATATGTTTGTCAATCCTTTCATCAGGTACTTTGAGTTTGTTATTCTCTATCATTGTTAATTCTCATTTAGTTAATAATCCCATACCTTCCCAATATTTTGTAAGGAACTCAAGGATGAGCTTTCATTTAGTCATGGAGTTATGATGAGTTGCGATATTAGGGACATGATATCGCATTTGTGATATTGGATACATGATATCGGAACCTTCCAAGCGATATTGGACATCTGATATTGGGTCTTGTCTTGTCGCCTACAAATAAGAGGTAGGTGCACTTGGTTTGGCAATAGTTAGTTAATTAGTCTTAGTCCCTTACCCAAACTCTTGCCTTTTTCCCTTCCCAGAGTTAAAATTATTTCTTAGTGCTTGTAGTAGATGTCATAAGGAAAACGGATCCTTATTCGAGCATTGTATACCTAAGCATACCTTGTGGGCAGAAATAAAGACAAACTTTGTGATAAACCTTGAAGCATTTAGAATAGCTTATTTAATGTTATTTATAGTAATTTAATGCTTTCCTTGGTTAATTAATGTTCTCTCTCTCACCTTGTTAACTCTCCCGAGTAAGCACACTTAGTACGACCAATTCGAGCATGCATGGAACACTTGGTAACCTAGTAACAGTTAGTGTTTGGTAATCCTAGTAGTGTTGCATTGGTTCAGGATGTGTACGACAAGTGGGAACGGATGTTGGCGTCAGGACTAGTTAGGGTGTAGTCAACTAGTTAAATTAAATTAGTTACTTAATTAGTTCACTTCTCCCTTTGTAGCACCAGGACATAAAACATCAGAAAATATATAAAAATCATATACCTCAAGATTACTTAATCATATAATCGTGCTATACAAGTAAGCTTGGGAAGACAATGATTGACTAACCCACCCGGGTTTTGTAAAGGCACATAAGCACCTAGTCCTTGGAATTCGACTAGATCGTGTGTGTATGCTCGTATTCATATGGTTGAGTGTAGAGATACCTCACTGCTCATCACTTATGAATGGAAGAGGAACATGGATTGCTAGGTATATGTTTTGAAAATATGTAATGAGGATCTAGCAACAACCAGTATGGACATTGTACAATATTAGATTACATTAAGAAATTCAATTTTTTTCATAATCATGGGCTTGTGCATTTTGGGTATATTTGTATTTTGAGTTCATTATTCACTATACTACATTCCAAATGGTACTGGCAAAGAAGGAGGAGGAAATGACTAAAGCACGTAAGAAACTATTACTACTTTAAAAGAAAAGAGAAGAGTTGGAATCTAAGCTATAGGTGTAGATAAGCAAGTACTATAAGGTAAAAATATGATATTAAAGAATATATTTTAAAGCTGAATTAATATAAGGAGAACATAGATCATAACTAGTACTTTGATGAATCGCAAAGTAGAGCCTACGTGCAATCATATAGATCATAAGTGCTTATGCATAATCTAGTCTTATGCTATGAATGGAACTAATGTGGTATCTAGATCATTAAGTATTAATCATAGGTTGTTGTCTTTCCACTTGGACTAGTGTTAGCTCTATCATGTATGATGTAGTCCAAAGTGAGACATATGTTAACGATGTTGTTGGGGCCTAAAACTAAACTAATCAATAACATAAAAATTAATTATTTAATCTAATTAATAATGAATTAAATTAATGATAATGAGTATCTATTCATAGCTTGTCATACACATCGTGAACTAGGATACCAGTTACTAGGAATACTAAGTGAGACACTAATTGGTGTACCAAGTGATATTATTGTTAGGTTACCAAATGTTACATGTTATGCTTGAAACTAGTCATACTCATTTTGAAATGGATTAATGTGCATAAAAATATAAATAGTAAGCTAATTTGCATAGAAAATAATTTGTGTTGAAATTAAATTCTATTCTAAATCAAATTGTTGCAATGAATAGATCTTATTATTGTGAATTATATTTAGGTACAATGCTACTCAAATAAGACATTGTACACTCAACTTAAATTGGCATTGCTGGCACGTATGAACTATTTACTAAGACTACAAAAACAAACTATAAATGTTTAGCTACACTAGTAATCAAAATGGTGCATAAACACAATAGGTGAATCATATTTATAAGCATTTTCTATGATTGATGTTTGACATAGTAGAGGCTTAATTGATAAGGCATTGTTGAAAAAGCTATGTTGATGCATTAGCATCAATGAAGCCCTAGATAGTTATGCTTTTTATTCTTCATCATACCTCAAGATTAATTTAGAAGTCAAATGTTCATAGAAGTAAAGCTTGATATATCCAAGCTAGTGAAATGACTCTAAGAAAGGCTAGAAGAGCTTAAGATTCTTTATAAAACTATTGAGAAATCGATGTTCAATCACAATATTTTATAAACTACTCTCAATGAAATAAAGGATTGTATACATGCTGCTAAGGTTGCAACAAAGAAATATTACAAAAGTATATAGCTAAGGAAGAAGAATTGAAATTGTGTTAATACAATGATCAAAACATATAAATGTAAGTTGAAGAATTATAGTTGTGGTTAGCATAGAAGACTAAGTCACCTCAACTAGCAATACTCAAATCACATTTAGTTGATATGATTACAAAGATCCTTAATAGTCTTTAGAATAATATAGTTCCAGTTCTACAATTAGCATCACCAATGGACATTGAAGACCCTACTAAAGAAGATAATCCTTTTGCTTTGCAACAATAGTAAATTACTTTCCTCTGTTGGTTCTCTTGTAATTGAATTTTACTCTTTCTTCATGGACCTTGTAGTGGAAACTCCATGATGTATGTTATCTAACAGATGATTGATAGTAATAACAATAAAAAGAAAAATTCATTTTACCATTCTATCTAATGTTTTATTTTATTTTCATTTATCATTTATTTATGAATTCATGAGCGCAAGAGAGTTCAATATATGTGTGTACGTAATTCTTCATGACTAGTCATCATGAAGATATTCATACACTCATAATCATTTTATTCTATTTCACACTCATCTATTTTTGAACTAAATGATAAATAAAATTATGCAATTAATTCTTGAAAAAGAATATTAAACTTTAAGCTATTGTAATCAATACAATTATTAGGTCCATAACAATCCCAAATGAAAGAATATGATTTTTAAGACAAATCATCATAACCCTTCCATAAAGTAAATATTGTATGGAAAGAGTTATGATAAAAGATATACAAACATGATAAGAATAAGATAATAAGTATAAGAAAGAAGAAAGAACAACATTCTATTAATGAGAAGTAATTTAGGAGGGTATGAAAATGTTGATATTTAAGAGTCCATGTGTACCACAATTAAAATAGATTAAGAAACTAAAAATTCATAAGATTATGGTAGCCTAAAAGATTGAAAATGATAGAAAGAAGTATCTTTACTATGAAGTAAATATAACAAGAAGACTAAGAAGAAGTTAGGATCTAGGTTTGTAAATAGGAAAAGAAGATTCAAAGTAAAGTATCAACTATTAACCACCATCCAATTTCCTATAGAGGAAGAGAAGATAACAATAAAAGTTACAATGCTAGAAAAGAGGCTATGATCAACTGTAGCAAATAGTATGAAGAGTATGAAGACCGAGAGTTAGCTAAAGAAGATAAATGTTGGTGTTCAAAAGAATCAAAGTCTCTTATGTAAGATTAACAAAAAATACACTTTAAATGTGAATTCAATAAAAAGATTTTTTTAAAATTATATCTTACAAATATATTATTCTTATAACAATTAAATTTAAGTTCTTAATTACAAAATCCTTGGGTAATTAGAGTTGTTCACAAAACATAAAATCAAACTCTAACAATTAATTAATTTATCCAAAGTGTCTACACATTTAAGGAGATGTAGGAGGATTATATTGTATTTTCCAAAAAGAAATAAAAAAGTATTTAAGGTGAAAAATATTGATGAGTATAAATAATATATTTGGTTAGAGATTATTTAAAGAAAACATCACATATTCCTTAATTTTTATTAGTTTTACCTACGAGATGCAACATACTATGCACAGCCATAGATACCCAAAAAAAAATATTTTCAATATTTATGATTGAGATATAGCAAAATTTTAATTAAAATGTAAATTCAAGATATGTGTGACTTTAATGAGTGAATTTCTTCTAAGCATATTAATGTTCTAAAATGGTAGAATAATTAAAGATGGCTAGATATGCAAGATGATCAAGTTAGAAATGGACAAGAATAACATTAAAAGACACTGAGACAGATCAAACAGGAAAGTACATGTTAGAATGAGGACAAAAATTTGATCTTATCATTTTAAATGAGATTAAAAAATTTTCATCAAGCTCAATATTTATTTTTAAAAAAGAAAAAAATGTTCATATATTGATTTACTACTAATCATTTCGCAAAATTTATCAAGAATCATTAACTTTTAAGTTGATGATGAATTAATAGAGGATCCACATTATTTTCTACAATTTTCCATTAAAGTAAGGTATTCTAAATATATGCAATTATAGAAAATAAGAAGACTTATTACACTATGTTTAGCAAGAGTGAAAATTTTGATGTCGCTTCCCATGTTCCAAGAGTGGAAGCATGCTCCAAATGTAGTAGAAATGTAACCCAGACATAGGAGTATGAAAGAAAAATAGGAATATTTCAAGCCCTATTACTGTGTACAAGTCCTATTACTATGTACAAGCCCTATTACTGTGTTTTCACTAATTAGTGTTGATGTGTTAAAGGAGTATATATTGTAGGGGAAGAGTGTTTAGCCATCATTACATTGTGAATGCTTTTAACACCTAAGAAAAATGTATAAGAATGTTGCAAATATGTAGCCATTAAACCTTCTTATTTAGGATTCGTTCAAAAATAAAAATACAATTATGTTAAAAGTGAAAAAAATCATTAAAGATAAATTTCAAACTAAAAATTAAGTACAATCCACTTATAAGTATATTAGTATTATCCTTTTCCTTTATAAATTAATAAAATTATTGTACATAATATGGGAGACCTAAATATGTTAATGTTACAAAGGTATGGTTTTCATATGTTTTGGTTGAACTACCATAGTATTCTATAATTTTTTATAAGGTTTTGTGTTTACATTCTACAAGTGTTTGGCCTTGCTCCTATGAAATGTTCCTTGTTCCCAAACTTGTCTAGGTACATGTTCTTGCATTCTATCATTCCCATATTTCTAATCAATATGAAAGATAGGTATTACAATTGTGAATACAAATTCTTTTTAGTAAAAGGTACAAAGTTTATTAAAAATAAAAAAACTCTTAAGCTCAATTAGAAGAAATTGTGCTAGAGGTTATCAAAAATGTTAAATTTATGGGTAAGAAGAAGTGGTTTGATGAAAAATGCTTATAAGTAAGGTTAGCTATCGAAAATTCCTCTATTAAGAAAGCTTTGAATAAGGACTATATGAAATTACTTTGAGAGATAAAATTCTAAAAGACTATCTAAAAATATTCTACAAATGATAATCTAAAATCCATGAAATTTTTTGAAAAGTTTTCAAAATAAAGTTTCTTTAAGTAATGATAGTTTATTTACATAAATAAAAGAGTCATACAAAAATCCATTTTATCTAAAGATAGATAAAAAAAGCAGTTGCATACTTTCAAATATTTTATAGTTTAGATATGATGAAGTAGTGGAGGGAATTTAGAAATTACCTTTTGGAAAAGTTGTAGATGTAGATCAATTACATGTTAAATTATTAAAATATGGTGGAGAGTTAGTTTGAAGAGAGACTTGAAAAATTCTTAATGAAGAACTTCAAAATGGTTTGACTAGATAGTGGATAATTAATATAGTTGTTTTACTTTTTTAAAAAGAAGAGAAATTGAATTTAAATAATTATAAATTAATCATGATTAGTAACTAATTTTGCTAATGTGAGTTCCAAGCCTAGATGAAAACGGAAAAGGGTAAATATTAGGTTAGTATATGATATAAAACCATGATAAATCATATGCACAAGTTCTTTATAAAATTTTATAGATGCTAGGGCATTCCTTAGATGTAATGTGTAGTAGTAATAGGGATTAGTTGCAATGGAAAATAAGCAAGGCTTTATTAGGGAATTTTCCAAAAATGATGTGTGACCTTGATGCCTAGATGTTATGGAAAGTGAGCAAGGGTTTCCAAATTAAGGATAGATGTGGATAAAGAAGTAAGTTGAGTGACAAAAATTTCAAATGAAAACTTAGAACATTGACACTTTCACTAGAAAGACCTTTAAGATTATTGTTGGCATGAAAAGATTGAAAATTAGCATTGATTGCCTTTAAGAAATAAGATGTTGATGTGGAAATTTAGTTTGCAAGGTAAACTAACACATAATGCCTAAAAATGCATGATTTTGCAAGGTTATTAATGAGGGCACCTTATTTATGGGTACAACTAGCTCAAGAATAAGTCTTAGTAAAAGAGGAAAGTGACGAATAATTTAAACAAACATTAAATTTAAAAATATTAAATTACTTGCAAGCAGAAATATTGGAGACAAAATAACTTAGAAATAAAATCATAATATGATGTAAACAATAAAAAATAATTAAAAAAAGAAAGAACTTAGTAGAATCATTAATAGTTGTAAGTAGCTATGATGATGATAACGATAGTAAATAGCAACATTACTAACAACAACATCTTAGAGCAAGTAGTAATAGCAAGCCAACAAAAACTAGCAATAGCAAGAAAATAGTAAACATTTACCAACAAGTTGTCAACAATAACATCAAATAGCAACTTGCAAATAGCAACAACAATACTAATATGAAAAGTTGTAGCTTGGGATTAACATGTGAAAAAGGGAGAAAGGGTAAGTGTGTAAGGAACGGGATATGAAAGTAAAAGAGAGAAGAAAAAGAATTTTTTGCTTAATCCTTCCTCTATTTTCCTCTTCATCTCATTAATGAGTTTTTATAGCCCTTATGTTCTCCTTCTCCTCCTTATTTTTCTCTTTGAAAGTAAAGCATGAGTACCATGTGCTTTATCTTTCGACTAATTCTTTTGATATTCATAATCTTTCCAATTAATCCTTTCAATGCTCAAAATCTTTTCAACTAATCTCCAAATATGCTTTATGATTTTTCCTTTTTGGATATTGTTAACAAACACAAGGATGCCTAAAGATATGAAGAACAACTCATAATCAATAGTAAAGATGAAGTGCTTGAAGTGATTAAACATTGTTGTTACTACTTGTTCATATTCATCTCCATGGAATTTGAATGGTTGCTAATGATGTTTTTATTAAAACTACATTTTCAGAAACTATTACTTCCTCCATGTCAGCAACTCATTCATTCATTCATTCATGTTGTTATTGTTATTCTTTGATAGTTGCTTTATCTTTTGTTGTATCTACCATATCTTCACTGTTGCTACTTTTTATTTTAATCTAAATCATGTGTGTGGCATGACTTCTATGATAATTTGGTTAAGTAAAGAATAGTATCTTGATGACTCACAAATCCATGTGTTTTTCCATATTGTATGCTTATTGCAACCAACTCTAAGCTAGGGTTTTTGCATAAGTCTTTATTAATTTTATTGTTGTATTAAACCCAAAATGAGTTAAAGTTAAGAATACCAAAACTAGAGTTACTATGAGTATTTAAACATGAAAATTTAATATTGTAGTAAAACTTCAACCTCAATTTTAGTTTTATGTTTAAATAATGAATCATATAAGGTCACTTTGAGGTATAGGATCCTTTCAGTGTCTCCTTTCCTTTTCTTAATATGAATATTTAAGAACCTTCATAACTATCCCACTTATGAGCACTTCACTCCTCTTTAGCATCAATCATGTTATTATTGAGTAAGTTTGGAAGTGTAATGATTGATATGAGTAGTTAATTTAAAGAATATTTGTAACTCTAATTTGATTATTGTTTATGCTCAATTATGTTCATGAAACAAGCTGGCATCATGGAAGTAAATTAAGGATAAGGCCCCATTCATGATCAATGTTGGTTATAACACAAAAAAAGGTTCTAAATTTGGGTAAGGCCTACAAATTTTTCACAAATTGATTTGGCAAAGATAAGGTGATGTAGGTATACCATCATTTTGGCCGAGTGGCCAACTCGTCTCATAGGATAGGGGGGGAGAGGGGAGTGGATTTGTCACCCTCCATGTTCTCATAGGATAGCCTGGGGGGGGGGGGGGGGGGGGAGTGGATTTGTCACCCTCAATGTAACGCACCACCTGTAGGGGAGCAAAAGAATCACTATAGGGTAGCTGAATATTAAAAGTAAAAAATCCAAAGAGTCACTGCAAGGGAGCTAAATCTCTATTCGATTAATGCCCCTCGACCCTTGGGCTCCCCATTCGTCTCTTTGTATTTCCTCACGCGCATGCACCACATACAAGGAAGCCAAAGAGTCATTGCAAGGGAGCTGAATCTCTATTCAATTGATGCCCTCGACCCCTGGGCTTCCCACTCATCTTTTCATATTCTCTCATGTGCATGCACCATGTGTAGGGAAGCCAAAGAGTCATTGCAGGGGAGCTGAATCTTTATTTGATTGTAGGGGAGCCAAAGAGTCACTATAGGGGAGTCGAATCTGAAAAGTTAAAAAGCCAAAGAGTCACTACAAGGGAGCTAAATATATATTCGATTGATGCCCCATGACCCTTAGGCTCACCATTCGTCTCTTCGTATTTCCATTTTTAGTTATCTTATTACCTTGTCCAGTAGTCGGGCTTCGTTAACATCATTTTTTAAAAAATCATCTCGGCCAATATATATATATATATATCTAAGCTAGTGGTAATTGAATTATGGGCATAAAACTTGGACTTGGAAATGAGATTATCAACATTAGTAGTATGTATGGTTTACAAATTAGCCTAGAAAATTCCATCTAGCAAGATTTTTGGGATGCAATGGATCTAGTTCTTCAAAGAATTTTTCAGCAAGAAAGCATATTTATTAGAGGATATTTTAATGGTATTATTAAATCTATAAATATTGACTATGATAGGATTCAAAGAGGTCATGGATTTGAAGAGTGAAATGAGATGGGAGATTCATTACAATAATTCACAAGTGCTTCCAATCTTACAATTACAAATTCATATTTTTGGAAGAAAGTAAACATTTAATTACATATAAAAGTGGTATCAGTAAAACAAAAATTGATTATTTCTTATTATGTGAAAGAGAATTTGAAAAGACTACAAGGTCATACTTGAAGAAAGTCTTATAACTAAGAATTAATTAATGATAATGGATTTAGCTATACAAAGCATTAAAAGTAGCATTAGAAAAGCAACTACATGCATAATATGATAGATTTTGACAGAAGATATCATCACCTTATTTAGAGAACAATGACTTAAAAAGATATTTGGAATTGAGATTCTTTTACAAATTTAATTTAAATCCAAATTCAAAGCTACATTATATAAATTAGCAATGAAATTTTGGGTGAATACCAAAGGAGATACATTGGTGGAGTGATGAAGTGTAATAAGCTATTTAAGAAAGAAAAAATGATTGAAGGAATGAGAGAAAAGAAAAAACTAAGAAGATAAGATGATGTAAAAAATGAAAAAGAAGGAGGCAAAAGTAGTAGTAGTAAAGCCAAACAAAAGGTCTTAAATGATTTCTAGAAAAAACTAGAAATAAGGGAAGGAAAAAAATCTATATACAAATCGGAAAAAAATCTATATACAAATCGGAAAAAACTAGAAATAAGACATATAAATATATTAATCATGTCAAATATATGAAGGAGGAATATGAAAGAATTTTGGTAGAAGATAATGAAATTTTTGATAAGTAGAAAGTTTATTTTCAAGATTTATTAAATGAAGAATTTTCAAAAGAAGACATTCAAGAAGAAGAACCAAATTTTGGTTTGGTTATGGAGTTTCCTTCTTTGAGGTGAAGAAAATATTATTTAAGATAAAAAATGAAGAAAGTGTTGGACTAGATAAAATTCCTATAGTAGCTTGGAAAACATTGGGAGATATACGAGTTTCGTGGCTAATAATATTTTTGAAAAAAATTTAAATGATAGAAAAATGCCCAAATTTTGGAGAGAAAACATTGTTATTTTCATCAACAAGAATAAAGGAGATGTGTAGGATTGTGCAAACTATAAAGGAATTAAGTTAATGAGACATACTATAAATCTTTAGTAGAGAATCATAGACCAACATCTTAGAGTTGAATCAATAGTATTAGAAAATCAATTTGAATATTAGTTTGGGAGTTCTACTATAGTGCCTATTTTATTAATATGATAATTAATGGAGAAATTCTTATAAACATAGAGAAAATATACATATAATCTTCATTGACATGAAAAAAACCATATGATAGAGTGCTTAGAGATTTTATTTGATGGGTCTTATAGAGGATGAACATTATTGATAAATATATTAAAGTAATTCAAGACACATATGAAGAAGATTCTACTAGAATTTGAATAACTTGTAGAATCACATCTAATTCTCCAATCATAGTAGGTATATATCAATGGTTTGCATATAATTATTTACATTTATTATAGATAAATTAAAAAAGGACATATAGTATGAAATCCTTGGGCATATGATATTTGTAGATGATATTATCTTGGTGGGTATTGTTCAAAAACATATGGCTTATAAAATAGAAAAATAAAGACATGCTCTAGATCCAAATGCTTAAAAGTTACTAGAAGCAAAAAAGAATATATATAATGCAATTTTATTAACATAAAAAATTTTGAGATAGAAGTGACAATTCAAGGATAAAAAGTCCCTCATTGTAATTAATTCCACTACCTAGGATCAATGCTCCAATCAAATGGTGAAATTAATAAATATACAAGAAATAGGATTGAGGTAGGATGATCAAAATGGAGATAAGCTTATGATATTTTATGCAATAACAAAATTCCAAAAAAACTAAAGAAAAATTTATATTATATAATCAAGTATCTTACATAGCGTGGAATGTTGGGCAGTACAAAAGAGACATGAACAATAAATCAATGTAGGTGAAATGAAAATGCTTAAATGAATGTTGAATATTACATACATTGGAGGAAGATTTGAAATTGATTCTATTTTAGATAAGCTATAGAAATGATATATTAGATGGTTTGGGCATGTATAAAGAAGATCATATAATCAGTCTAATAAAAAATGTTGCTATATTACTACTATAGGAAAGCTAGCAAAAGGAATATGAAAAAAGATATGGGAAAAATAATTGAGATTATTTTAAAAAATTGCAAATAAATAGAGATTTAGTTCTTTAGAGGTAACATGTTTATACTTGAAGTTGGTCATATTCATTTTGCATGATTAACATGCATTTAGAATTAAAATATTATTTAAATTCATGAAGGGAAATAACAATAGAAATAAACTACAAGTAAGAAAATATTAGACTAAGTCAAAATATTGCAATGAAGTAAATTAATCTTAATTTTGTTATCATTATGCAATTGTTAACATTTTCTAGAAATGGGGAACTTTCAATTCTATTATATTTGATGTCTCCTTTATGTTCTTTTAGTCTAGTAAGAAAGCTTCTGTTGCTTTTCCCAATGTATACTTTTTCACAAGAATATTCTAGCATACAAATATCCTTCTAATCAAGACACTCTAATTTATCTTTCTTAGGGGGATATCAACTACTAATTTTATTCATGGGTTAAAATATGATTTCAATGTTCTTTTTTCTTAATAATCTTCTTAGTTTATTAGAAATTCCTACATGGTATGGTAATATTACCATTATCTCTTTATTATTTATTCGTAATAGAATCTTCATCTAGTTATTTATCATATATATTAACTCAATAATGTGGCCAA
>MNCI01001794.1:0-28102 GCA_015680685.1 Gnetum montanum | reverse complement strand
CTACAATATTATAATTTTGTCTCAAATATCCAATTTGATTGTAACTAAGAAAAACATGTTCTTCATCCTTAAGATCTCTTGAAACACATAGCCTACATGTGCATTCTTCTCTAGGAATTTGCACTCATCTTCCACCTTTTATTCTAATATAATGTGAACTCAAAAAAAAGCTTGTTAATGAAAATGTGACATCTTACCAGAAGTACAACTAATACATAGTANCCATTATCTCTTTATTATTTATTCGTAATAGAATCTTCATCTAGTTATTTATCATATATATTAACTCAATAATGTGGCCAAATCACAATGGATTTAATAAGAAAAGATCATATAGACCTTTTTCTACAATATTATAATTTTTTCTTAAATATCCAATTTGATTGTAACTAAGAAAAACATGTTCTTCATCCTTAAGATCTCTTGAAACACATAGCCTACATGTGTGTTCTTCTCTAGGAATTTGCACTCATCTTCCGTCTTTTATTCTAATATAATGTGAAATAAAAAAAAAGCTTGTTAATGAAAATGTGACATCTTACCAGAAGTACAACTAATACATAGTAAACTTCTAAGTTTAACTAATTTCCTCTTATGTATTCCAAATGAAATTTTTTTCCTTCTACATTTGACCTTAAATTTGTTAGAACTTATTACCAAACCTACTTACAAATGTGCTTGGATTACTTTATATCTCATTCAATAAGATATCTTAAGTCTTCATTCATTGTATCCTTTGAAATACTATCCATATTGTTTTGTCTTCAATAATTACTTTAGAAAATTTAATCTATTCTAATTTTGCTAGTTTTTAAGTATAAGTATTAAATTGAGAAATAGCTTCTACTTCTACAAAAAGTAGATTACACTCTAACAGAAGTAAGAAATGGGATGATTGAATTTTCACCTTTAATTCATCAAGTAAAAATATCTTATGTACTCTTTTAATACCCTTCCAATTCTTTACATTAGGACTTGGTCTCCAAATTGTGCATCTATGTAATATAATAAGATAAATGACTATGTGAAACATTTAATTTTTACCTTCCAAGCATAAACCTTTTAATGTTTTAATTTATTTTTAATTGCATGGATATCTTTTATTATTCCTTGCACCCCCACGGCCCCTAAATTGTGGGGGAGGTATTAGGCCAGCACCAACCTTGCAACCTCTCTCATAATCCTTCCTTGCTTAAAATGAGTGACGACCTCGTAGCATAGCCTGGGTAACTCATGAGGTGGTTGCACCAAAATTGAGGGAGGATTTTATCAATTTCAAGGAAGTAAGCTTATGCTATTCAAAGTTTAGTCTAAAAGGAGATTAGGTTCTGGAAGGATCAACAGCCAAGGCCTAGGGCCTTAAAGCTTCTTTGTTGAACTTGATATCTTCCTAAAATCCAAACTCATCGTAGCATCCTACACTGAAGTCAAGAATGTTATCATTCAAGACTTGGTATGTCCATCCTTTGACATTCTACCTGATGTAGCAATTGAAAACATTGGTGGTTAGAACACTAAGGGGTCAAGAAGTACATAATCCTAACCTTGTGTTTGCACGAGGGCTTATTGGAGGCAAAGATGGGATGCCCTGAATGATCTTGTTGATCGAACAAGGACTTACTAGATGTAACCAAGGTGCAACATGGTTAGCTGCGATGCTAATGAGAAATGATGCTAAGTGTTTACGTGGTGTCAATAGTATCAATGGGCTTGAGCATAGTTAGGATTTTGGTGAAGAAAAGGGTGTAAACATGTAGGGGCCACTATCCAAACATAGTTTTAGGCATGACTATGCAATGAAATAGCAGAAAATGCAAATAAAATGCTAAAAGTACAAGGAAAGAGAGAGAGAAATAGAACACCACTCCAAATGTGATTAAGCGTAGTTAACTCCAGAAAGGGATGAGAAGGTATGCAATGTACAACAGGTGCAATGGATAGTGTAGTCATAGTCTTGGGCATATCTAGCCATGAAGATTGACATTCCACCATGGTGTTTATGCCTGTTGGGTTGGCTACCACATTGTGTGGTAGGCTACGATTGTTTGATGGACTGTGGTGAGCTACGGTGGTATGCAACTTTGCCTATCTCTGGTTCATTAGTGTACCTTTGATTTGCTGATGCTTTGATTTTTGCCAACTTTGAATTTGCTAACTTGCTTGATTCTCAAATTTTCCAACCTTGCATATGTTGAGGATAGGGGTATTTATAAATCTAGGTTTAGCATGAAATGTGAGGTGACTACTACTTGGAAGTGGGACAGTTGGAAATATGTTTTCACCCAACTACACTTTCCATTGAGGTTGGTGATCTTGTGCTTTGGTAGACTCTACAAGGCCAAGAGACTATGACTACACTACCAACTACATGAAAATGGCTAACTTTGCTCATTGCAGAAAATGGCTAACTCTAGTTACTGCAAAAAATGGCTAATTCTAGTGACTATGATTTCTACACTAAGAGCTAACTACACTCTCTATTAAGAACCTACAATTTGGCTAACTATGGAAATGTATGCTTTGGATTACTATGTGGGGTTCCAGAGGAACTGACTATGGGGTCCAATCTACACCAATTGGTTAGTAGATGATGCCTACATTGGCTTAAGATTTAGCTACCATTGTATGTGTCGCAGGTTCACAGGGGTGTCACGGTCTATGTTAGCTGAAAGCTAGCAATGATGATGTAGAGAGAATGTGAGACAACTACAATGGAGTTTGAAGAATAAAATGGTTTGGAACTCCTTCTAGCATTAGAAAAATATAGCGATTGAAAACGTCAATGGCTAAAACACCAAGGGGCCCATGGGTGCACAATCCTAGCCTCGCATGCACGTGAAGGCCTAATAGAGGTGGAGATGGGGTGCCTTGAATGGTCTTGTCAATTGAACAAGGACTTACTAGATGTAACTGAGGTGTAGCATGGCTAGTTGTGATGCTGATGCAAAATAGTTCTAAGTGTTCGTGTGGTGTCAATGATATTAATGGGGTCAAGCATAGTTAGGTTTTTGGCAAAATTGAGGGTGCAAACATGGGGGGCCATTTCCAAGCATAGTTTTAGGCATGGCTATGTAATGAAATAGTAGAAAATGCAAATAAAATGCTAAAAGTGCAAGGAAAGAGAGAGAAATAGAACACCACCCCAAATAGGATAGAGCATAGTTAACTCCAAAAGGGGCAAGAAGGTATGTAGTGTATAACAAGCATAGTGGACAACATAGTCATAGTCTTGAGAGTGTTTGACCATGAAGACTGACATTCTATTGTGATGTCTATGCCTACTGGGTTGGTTGCCATAGTATGTGGTAGGTTGCAGTGGTCCGGTGGCCTATGGTGAGCTATGATTGTATG
Organism: Gnetum montanum; assembly: GCA_015680685.1. Classification (NCBI taxonomy): domain Eukaryota; kingdom Viridiplantae; phylum Streptophyta; class Gnetopsida; order Gnetales; family Gnetaceae; genus Gnetum; species Gnetum montanum. Next base: position 24,751 of record MNCI01001794.1, on the reverse strand, counting down.
CAACTTTGCCTCTCTTTGGTTCGTTGGTATGCCTTTGATTTGCTAACACTTTAATTTTTGCCAACTTTAAATTTGCTAAATTACTCAATTCTCAAATTTGCCAACCTCAAATATGTTGAGGGTGGGGGTATTTATAGGGCTAGGTTTAGCATGAAATTTAGGGTGACTACCATGTGGCAGTGGGATAGTTGGGACTACACTATCACCCAACTATGCTTTTTACTGAGGCTAGTGGTGTTGTGCTTTATTGTGTTATGCTAGACTTTACAAGGCTAAGAGACTATGAATACATTTCCAACTACTTGTACATGTGCCAAGGGGACTGGAAGTACCTTAAAAAATGCAACTTTGGAGACTATGCTCCCCATTGTCTTATGTGGAGTTAAGCATAGTTACAATTTTGGGGACAAAAGGGATATAAAAAAGATGCATTTTGCTAATTATGCCTATCAAAGATGAGTCAAAGTTGAGCTAAATGCCAGTGTTACATTGTGAAGGCCTTTGGAGGTTGTTCTGGTTAACTACGCTTGACTATGCTCTAGACTAGGGGAGAGCGTAGTCCCATAGTTAGAAAAATTTTGCAAAATATGACTATGCGCTAACTAAAATCTCCATGGGAGGCTAACAATGCTCCCAATTTGGGGTGGATGTAGTTCCAACACTTGTAAAAACTTGCAAAAATTGACTTCTAGTTAACTACGCTTGACTATGCTTTAGGCTGGTGGAGAGTGTAGTCTAGACACTTAAAAAAATCTACAAAAATTGTGCCTTCATGCTAACTACATTTAACTACACTCTGGGGTAGTGAAGAGCATAGTCTTAGCACTTAGAAAATTTTGTAGTAGTTGGATTGACACTTAGAAAAATTTGCAAAATTGGCCTTTGTGTTAACTATGCTCTGCATGAGGCTGACTATGCTCTAGGGTAGTGGACAGTGTAGTCTCAACACTTAGAAAATTTTGCGAAAACTAGGCCTTCATGTTGACTACAATCTCCATGAGAGGCTGACTATGCTTTAGGGTAGTGGAGAGCATTCTCAACAATTAGAAAATTTTGCACCTAGGATGTCAAAGTCTAAATTTGGTAGTGTTTCACTTGAGATGCAAGAGTATGGAAGGGCTTCAAGTGGCTTGTCATAGCCACATAATAGAACATATTGACCTAGGAATGTATGAGTCCTAGGGCATCCCCTGACTCACTTGTATCCAAAGGTTTAGGGATCTCAAGATCAGCCTAGTCTCCTTTTTTATGTAAAACTGAAGCCCCAATACCTATAGAATTCTTCGAAAAATTCCAAGCATCCTCTTGTATGAGGTAGGCTCTAATAGAAACTTACTCTTGGATCCTGTGAGGCACCACACACCATGCCTCTTTAAATTCTCATATTTCTAGAATTTTTCTTTTTTGTAGGAGGTTTCTCTATCCATCATTAGAGTAGCTAAGGTGGAAGGTTGATCACTTGCTCTTGACAGAAGTCCAAGATTAAGTTTTGTTGGGACCTCCAACACTTCAGTGGTTCCCAACTATCATTTGAGTCTAGATGATGTTTTTAATGGACAAGAAATTCCACTTTCAAATTAGGATCATGTCCAATGATCTGGAATTTTTGAATGTAGTCTGATTTCTTTCCTTGTATAGATTATATACAAGGTTGTTCTTAGATCAAGAGGCTTCTCTTAAGATAAGGGAACCCATCATGAAGTGGCTTCAACATGCTGACATGAAAAACTAGATGGACTCTATCCATATTAATAGGTAGCTGAAGCTTATATGTCACAAGGTTAATTTTATTAATGATTTAGAAGGAACCATCATACTATCTCATGTAGTTACCTATTTTGGCTTAACTTGACATGGGTCCAATTTTAAGAGAACCTAATCTCCCACCTAGAATACACAATTTTAGCATTTTTGGTTAGCATACTTTTTCATATGCTGCACCACCCTCTCTAGACAATCTCTTATAGTTTCAACATTTTCGCACCACACCTTTAAGAAATTATTTGCTGAGGGATGTCATCCCTGTAAAGAGGGAGAGATCATGTGTGGGGTAATGGGCTACCTTCCCATTACTAGTTCTACAAGAGAAAACTTAGTAGTTGATGGCTTTTGGATGTTGTAACTTAGCTAGGCAATTCCCAATAGAATAGATCAATTCTTTTGCTCACTATAGACATAATGTTAGAGGTACTCCTCAAGTACGTGATTCATTTGTTCTGTTTGTCCATCTATTTGTGGATGAAAACTTATTTATAATTTGAGAATGGTACCCACCATATCAAATAAGGCTTGTCAAAAGGCACTCATAAATCAAGGATCAAGATATGATACAATGCTCATAAGTAATCCAAAATATCATACCATCCTATCAAAGTAATATATTACGGTGTCCTTAGGTGAACATTGAGATGGCAAGGAATAAATATGGAAAACTTGAAAAATTTATCCACAACCACAATCATGCTATTTAAGCCTTGAACATTTGGTAGGTTTATGATGAAGTCCATGGTTATTGTAGCCCATGGGAATGAAGGGATTTCCAAAGGAAGAAAAAGTTCACTAGGATGCTCCATAGAACCTTTGTATTACTAACACACTAGATACTTCTGAATATAGGAAATCACATCTTGATACATCTTCAACTAGAATAAGGTTCTCTTGATTAGTGCCAGAGTTCTTTGTTTCCTAGGGTGCCTAGCCCATTGTGTGTCATGGCATTCTTGGATTATCTCCTTACGGAGGCCATCCCAATCTGGGATGAAAATCTAGTTGTCCTAGAACCAAAGCAATGCATCCCTTAGTCTGAAATGTGAAGCTCACCCAATTTCTATCAACTTCATAAGATCAATGACTTGAAGGTTCCTTTTTAAACCATCTTGGATTTAAGCCTACAAAACTTCATCATACTAAACATGTGAAGTTTGTGGCCTAATGATAGAAAAGAGATGGGATGTAGGTGAAGGATGGCAACTTAATGCATCCACCACCACATTCTCCTTATTGGGGTGGTAGGTCAGCTATAGATCAAACTTAGCAAGCATAGCCAACCATCATGCTTTTTTGAGCCATATCTTCATTTGATTTAGTAGATAAGTAGTGGCCAAATTATTGTTCTTTACATGGACATGACTTCCTAGCAAGTAGTGCCTCCATGATCTTAAGAAATGGACATTGGAAAACATTTCTTTCTCGTGGACTAACCATCTTTGCTCTATTTGGTTCAAATTTTTAGACTCATAAGTGACAAGATTACCTTCTTGTAGCAACATGTCATCAATTGAATCCTCACTAGCATCAATATGAACCTCACAAGATTTTGATAAATTTGGCAATGCCAACATAAGATGAGAGGTTAAGGCCTATTTAATTTTGTTGAAGGCATGTTGATAGTTTGAACCCCATTTCCATGGGACTTCTTTCTTTTGCAAATTTGTGAGGGAAGCAGCTATACTTGAGAAATTTTTGATAAATTTGTGATAGAAGCTAGCTAACCCCATAAATTGTTGGACCTCATGAACATTAGTATGAGTGGGCCACTAGTGTAAAACATCTATCTTTTTGGGATTTAGCTTAACTTATTCATGCTTCATGAGATGTCCTAGAAATTTTAGCTTTGTATAACAAAATTCACATTTCTCTTTCTTAATGTACAGGTGATTTGCCCATATCTTCTCAAGGACTAATTGCAAGTGTAGCTATATACCAAGATATTGTTAAGATAGATGATCACAAATTTGTCAAGGAATGGTTGAAATGTCTCATTCATTAGGGTATAGATGGTAGTTGGTGCATTGCAAAGCCCAATGGGCATCACAGTCCACTAGTATGACCCATATCTAGTTACACATGTAGTTTTTTCCTTGTCACCCTCTGCAATGTGAACCTAATAGTACCCTTGGTGAAGGTCTAGTTGGGTAAAATAACATGCCCTTGCCAACTGATTAAACAAGTTAGAAATGAGTGGTACTAGATACTTATTTTTAATGATATGTTTATTCAATAGTTAGTAGTCATAATAGAGGTGTAACATTCCATCCTCAGTGAAAAAAAACACTGGTATCCCATAAGTAGATTTTGACGAACGAATGTACCCTTTGGACATTAGGCTCTCAAGTCATTTCTTCAACTCCTTTAGTTTTGGTCTTGTCAACTGATATGGTCTTAAATAAGTGGGTTAGTACTTGGTAGAAACTCTATTTTATGATCTACTACCCTTCAAAGCAATAGACTTCTGGGTAACTCTTGTGGCATCACATCTTGAAAATAGTTCAACACTTGTGCTATGCATGGACCAATGTTTATTTGAGACCCACAAGGCTTGGAAGGATCTCTAGTTTGCATAGCTAGTAGAAATTTTCTTGTGGGATCGCTAGCCAAACATTTCATCACTATTGGAGATACAATATGGGGACTAAAGCCCTCATCCTTCCTGATCTATGCTCCATGAGTTTGATTTATGCAAGGGGAGATTTTGTGTAAAATAAAGACCAATTCTAAATGCAGAGTAGTGAAGATGTTGGCCTTGCATAAGAATTCTTGCCCCAATATAACATTGAAGGAGTTCATATCTAGAATTGAGAAATCAAGAGCTCGCTAGCATGAGCCCTCTTGAACTAGAATCCTATGGCACACCCCGATGCACTGAAGAGGTTGGAACTTTGCAAGTTTGCATGAAGCTTAGATTGGTTCCATGTTTAGCTACAAGTTCCTTATCATGGATGGGACCATATAATTGTGGCTAGTACCATTATCAACAAGGGAACTTATTTGTCTTGAGCTAATAGTGATTGGGGCTAATTGGACATTATGTAAATTATTAGGATTAGTATTTTGGGAGCTTTCGACTCTTGGCCTTTGTGTAACCATATTAGGCAACTCCATCATAATAGCTAGTCTTTGCTATTTCATAGAAATGCTTCCATCTATAATCTAAAGGCATGGATATTGTTAATACTTGAGGATCATCAATTGCCTTTGTGGAGCCTACCCATGCATGCTTTTTGCCCTTCCTAAGCTTAAAGGACAATTTATTGTTAGCTAATTTTCATGGCATAAGAAGCATTGAATTGACCCCTTAAAGGGACCTCCAAAGAATTTTTTCTTCTTCACCCCAGGTTGCCACTTGCTTCCTATATCTTTACATTTTTTTAGGAGCCTTGGTTTTCTAGAGGACCACCCATCGGGTTACTACCCTGCTAAATTGATTTAAAAATGTTTCCACCTTTGATGTAACCCACATCTATTTACTAAGAGTGGGAGGGCGTGACATGCTTTTCCTTCCCAAGCTTACCCTTGTCTGGCTTTGTCACCTTGAAGTTAAGAAAAGTACTAGCAGTAACGATAGCCTTAGTGAGCATGTCAATGCCTGTTCGATGCAGTTCCATCTGTGCCTAGGGTTGCAACCCATTTACAAAGTTGAAGAAGTGATCCCGATCTACCATATCGGGAACTAGCAACATAAGCTCTTGGAAAGTATTGTTGTAATCTTCAAGCTTGATTGAATGTTTTAGGAACTCAACCTTAGTTTTGGCTATCCACTCAAAGTTCTCTGGGTAGAACTATTTAATCAATGTTGCCTTGAATCTTTCCTAGGTGTCTACCATTTTCGTAGTGATACCCTTTTCTTAGGCATGAAGAAGGTTGTGCCACCATAGCTTAGCGCTTCCTGTAAGGTACTAAGACACTGTTAAGACCTTTTTGGTTGTAGGAACACCCCCAATATTCATATACATCTCCACATCATGGAGAAAGACATCAATTTTGGCATCGCTCCTCTTGTCATCATAGGAACTCGGTTCTCTCACTTTGATATAAGCCACTGCTATGGGCTCTTCCGCCAAGTGTTTTCAATTTTCAAATTAGATAGCTCTTGATTCACCCCCACTAGGGCATCCTCCATAACCTTTACCCAACCATTTAGGTCATCCACCAAAGATGCTTTTGTTTGTGCCTCTTGAAAGGATGCAAATAGGTCTTTAAAGAGGTTCAGCATATGATCTAGATGATTGATGAGTGGTGAGGTACCCTTATGCTTAAGCATACAAATATAAGCATTCATGGATAATTTGGTCAAACTCCAAGGACTAAGTGCTTATGTGCCTTCACAGAACAAGGATGGGTTAGTCCATCATTGTCTTCCCAAGCTTACTTGTATGGCATGATTGTATGGTTAAGTAAACTTGAGGTATGTGATTTTTATGATTTTTTATGTTTTATCTTCCTGGTGCTTAAAATGGAGAAATGAAATAATTAAATAACTAATTTAACTTAACTAATCAACTAGGCTCTAACTAATCCTAACACCAACATCTGTTCCCACTCTCCGTACACATCTTAAACTAGAGTAACACTACTGGGATTAACAAATGCTAGTTTTCACTGGGTTATCAAGTGTTCCATGTATGCTTGAAGTGGTCATACTGAGTGTGCTTACTTGTTGAAAATTAATAAATCAATAAAAATAACCAATTAAATAATTAAATCATCAAATAATTGTAAATAACATTAAATTCAATAAATACGCTATTATGAATGTTGCAAAGTTTATCACAAAGTTCATCTTTATTTCCAGACATAAGGTGTGCTCAGGTACACAATGCTCAAATAAGGATCTGTTCACTTTATGACTCCTACTATGGATACTCAGAAATAATTCTAACTCTAGAAAGGGAAAACTACAAGAGTTCGGGTAAGGAACTAAGAAAACTACTCCTAAAATAAAGTGCCCTGGTCTCTTATTTATAGGAAACAAGATAGGTTCTGATATCAGGTGTCCAATATCGCTTGTCGAGATTTGATATCGTGGACTTGATATTGCAACTCATCATAGTCCCATAACTGAATGAAAACTCATCATTGAGTTCCTTACAAAATATTGGGAAGGTATGGGATTATTAATTGAACAACAATCTGATAGTGACATGGAATGATACACTCAAAGTGCCCAGTGAATGGACCGACAAAAATATTATAGCATTAGTATTCATACTCATTGTGGTGAACATTGTACATAGGTTACATCTAGACCCTCATTTGATAGTTGGGAGAGAGAGAGAGATAGACAGAAAAGAAAATGAGGCGCATTGCTGGCGATGTTGAAAATGTGCACAACGTTGTTCATTCATGGTCACATGATCAAGCTTGTTCCTTGCATAAATGATTTTTACTCCATTCCATCCTGAGTGCTCCCTCCTATCCTAGTCCATTTTTGTTGTGATTTCCATCTACACACACAACATATTCACAAATTAGCAAGGATAGATAAGACATAATGTTGTTGATACCTTACCTTGTATGAAGCACATTGGCTAGGTTGTGGATATTGCAGATACTTGGTTATATGTTTATAACTGATGACTACCCAAGGTGTAGGGGTGAGATAAAATTTGTGATAGGGCCCCCAGAACTAAGAGCAAACCTCCGGTAGTAATAGGGTGGAAAACTTGAAGGAACAAGAAAGATGAGAGAAATAATAATGGTGAAGCCAATAAAACAAAAGAAAACAAAGATGTCATTGATGGGGTAAATGAGAAATAGTTGATTGTAAGAAATGTTTAAGAAAAAGAGGTTAACAATTGCACCAAAAAGGAATGCCAATGGGTCCTCCCCAAAGTAAGATCATACCCTTAATTCCCTAACAATGCCACACATCAAACAGTCTATAAGCTCAAGGAATGGCATATGGAAACAATGGCTAAGGACTTACCCACAAGATTTTTCCAAAGAAGAACAATGTGTGAACCAAGATATAGAATAAGCATAAAACTAGCAATGAGGTGGAATATGGGAATAAATACAGAAAGAGAGGAGAGAATGGAATGGAATCCCAAAATTAAGGTTCTGTAAAGTCCCTTATGTAGTGTATGATTACGGTAACTTAGTAGAATTCATTCCAAATTTAGATTAAAAATAACCACATCCAGTGACCTCACATCAACACACTTGACCAACCCATCCTCCTAAAGCAACAAGAATGCATCCACCGAGCCACCACTAGTCCAATCAAGAAAAAAATAGAGAAGCAAGAAGCAAGAAGCGAGAAAGGGCCTTAGTTAGAGGGAACCTTCAAGCATGGGTAACATGTCTTTCTAGTGCCATAACCAGTGCTTCTAGCCCATGGTTCTTTATTATGTCTAAGGGGTATGCTTTGAATTCTCACTAGTTTATTATTATTTTTTTGCATGAGAATCACACCAGGCAAAGACTTATTTGATTTGGTCAACTTCTTGATATTTGGTCAAGAGTAGAATGGTAGAAGACTGTATAAAAAACATCTAAGTATCCAAAAGAATAGACAACACAAATGCATTGAATCCCCTTGAGGTCACACCCTTTTCAATCCATTTGAACCTTTCCTTGATTTGAAGAATACCAAGCCACCAATTCATTAATAAGTTTACTTAGAAAAAGGGACAGTATAGCTCCAAGCTCAAGGGAGACTATAGAGTTGAATGGATGAATGAATGATGTAGATTCATTGCCTGTTTTATCAAAAGAAACCATATCTTAGTATCAACATTAAAATTCAAAGGTAAAAACCAAACATTAGTAATCAACACTATTATAGTATTCTCCACTATCATGAGCAGTTATTATATGATGAGTGAGATTTATCCAAAATTAATGTAATAGAGAAAGAAATAGTAAAAAATGTTAATGATGGTGTAAAAAAAAAGCAAGTAAAGATGAAGAATGTGTAAAACAAAAAAGTTAAAGGAATTAATGGCTTTAGAATGGTTAGCATTGGTGGCCATCTCTCCCACGACAGCGTTGGAAGGAGGAGATCCAAAATAATGAGCAAGGTTGTCCATTTATAGAGGTAGTGTTAGTACTAGTTGTTTTAGGTTCATGGAAAGGTTTGGTTTGCTGGATTTTGACCAATAATTTCTTGTTATAGATCATCATGGCCCTTGAAGGAAAAGTTTCATGAATGATATAAGGTCATTCCCATAGTGTTTGAAATTTAGTTCATTGTGGCACATGTGTGGGATTCCAATAAAGAACCTTATATCCTGGTTGATATTTGACTTTCCTAATCCTTAGGTCATGAAGTTGTTTGTTAAAGGCCTTGTGCAGTTCATTGGATGACATGGTGGCTAATTGATTTTCATCTAGTAGGTTAAGGTTCATCAACCATTTTTTCTGTGCTAGACTAAGGTCAAGGTTGATNTCACACTTGTAAAATGTGTGCCATTATCAGAAATAAGTGCATGAGACACACCAAACCTATTTATGATTTTTTGTTGAAAAAATCATGTAATGGTAGATGATGTATAGTCCATAACAGTAGCTACTTTTGTCCACTTTGTAAAATAATCAATAGAAACAATGATGTATGCTTTTCCATTGGACATCAATGTAATAGGCCTCATAAAATCAATACCCCATATGTCGAAGGGTTCTAAGGGTTGAATCCATTGTTGAGGATCCTCCATTCAACAATCATTCCCCCATCATGTTGGCAGTGCTCACAAGATTGGAAAAAATGATGAGCATCCCAAAACAATGTAGGCCAATAATATCCTGCAAGCAAGATTTTAATGGCTATTCATCTCCCAGTGTAATAACCCCCACAAGGGCTCTCATGAGCATCTTGGAGAACTTTCAATTGATCCACATTGGGAACACACTGTCAGACCAAGCCATTGGAGCATACCTTATAAAGGTGTCCATTGATTTCCATGAAATATTTGGCTTGGTGAAGAAACTATTATTTCTTTTTAATGTCTAACCCTTGTGGTGTTTCTTGTGTAACAATGCTACTATACCAATTTGTATCAGTGGGTAAGTGATTGTTTATCACACCTACAAATAGGAGTTCATTAGAAAAATAGTTAGAGATTAAATATTCATCCTCTTTGTTGTCCCATTGTAACCAAGATAAATGATCAATAATAACATTATTTGTGCCTTTACAATCAATCATCATAAGATTGAAATTTTGTAAGATCACAAGCCATCATATGATGTGAGGGCTCACCATTGGTTTATTCATTAGGAATCAAATTGAACTATGATCTGTATGTAAAAATATCTTATAGCCTAATACATAGTGCCTAAATTCTTCTAGTGCAAACACCACAACCATTAACTCTTTTTCTATTATGGTGTAGTTGAGTTGTGCACCAACAATACTTCAACTTGCACAATGAATGTAGTAGGGGAATTTTTAGTCATCTAACTGTGTAAGTATGACTCCTAAAGCAAAATTGGATGTGTCAGTCATTATATGGAATGGTCAAGACTTGTCAGGAGCTTGTAGAATTGGTGTTTCTACAAGGCTTTGCTTCAAGGTTTGGAAGGCTAGCTCACACTCCTTGCTCCATTCAAAGGGTACATCCTTCTTCATTAATTCTACCAATGGTTTTGCGATCTTTGAAAAGTTGTGAAGCATTTATAATAGCTAGTATGTCTAAAAAATGATCAGATGTCTTTTACAGTTTCAGGTTGCTGAGTGATTCTTTGGATGAACTTAATCTTTTCAGGATCTACATCTATCCCGATTTGTGAAATCTTGTGCCCTAATACAATGCCTTCTTGGACCATTAAATGGCTTTTTTGCTAATTGATCCTTAAGTTGATTTCAACACATTGTTTTAGTACTTGTTCTAATCGGTCCAATGCTTGTTCAAAGTTTGCTCCGTAGGTGGAGAAATCATCCATAAAGACCTTCACACCATTTCCTATTTGCTACTAAAATATGCTTAGAACCAAACATTGAAATGTTGTCGGGGCATTGCACAAGCCAAACGACATCTGCCTATATGTAAATGTTTCCCAAGGACTTGTGAATCTGGTGTTGGCTTGGTGTTCTGGTGCTATTTGAATTTGATTGTATCCACTATAACCATCTAGAAAACTATAGTAGTAATGCCCTACAATGGTATCTAAAACTTGGTTGACGAATGACAATGGAAAGCGGTCTGAATGTCTCCATGTTTAGTAGCCTAAAATTTATACACACCCTCCATTTACCTTCCTTTTTAATCACAATGACTAATGGGCTAACCCATTCACTATCAGTAATGGGATAGATGAACCCAGCTTTTAGAAGTTGTTCAATTTCTTCTTTAACCACTTTCTTAAGCTTTTTGTTCAATCTTCTTTGCAGTTGTTGTCAAGGTTTCATGGAGGGGTTAGTGTAAATTCTATGTTGGCATATCCTAGGATCTATTCTAGTTAATTTGGTATATGCCCAAGAAAAGGCTTTCAACCATTTATTTACCATTTTTAGTAGTCTTTCTTTTTTTTGGGGAGTGAGTTTAGCATTAATGATTACCGATTTTCCATTCTTGAAGAATGTGTACTCCATACCGGTGGGCAACTATTTTAACTCAAGGGGCTCTTACTTGAACTCATCAAGGATTTCTAACTTTCCCCAATTGATATTTTCAATGTTAGGACTTGGAAGTTGGTGATGGACTTGCTCTAATGTGTCCATGCTATCGATGTAGGCGTAAGTCAAGCTCTTAGTTGGGTCCATGCATAGAGTTGAATTGCTCTCTTGGTCAGTTGTCAGCCATTGGATGCCTTCCTATCTTGTGGTTGCTGCATATAGGCATCTTTTTATGTTAATTACTTGTGCACACTGGTTGCATGCAGGCAATGTTAAGCATTGTACAAACTAGGACTTCTGCATGTAATTACACCCTATGTCACTGTATATGATGCAAGGAAATTTCTTCTTCTCAATCTTGCCCAACATATTTTCCTTTGATATTTCTAGGGAAAGATCACATATTCCTAGGTGCACATCAATTGTGCTTAGCCATGCTCTTCCCATAATGATTGGAAAGTCCCCTTTATAGTTGTTGACTTGAATCACTAGGAAATCGGCTGGATACAACCATCCACAAATAGTGGTAACAATGTCCTCTACTAGTCATAATGAGATAGTGATAGACTAGTTGACCAGCTCTAAACGAATGTTACTCTTTTTTAGTGAAGGTAGGTTCCAGGCTTTATACATTTCTTGAGAGATTAGGTTGACACCAAAACTTGAATCCAAAAGAACCTTGTAAGGTTCATTCCCAATGATTTGTAAATATATAAGAGGACTCCCAAGATTAGAGAATTTCTAGGGAGATGGCTAGCCTAAATCCAATTAGTAATGGCATGTGTCAACATGACCGTATGCATTGAATGTGGCCTTTGGTTTGAAGGGAGTTCTCAAGTCTCAAATGATGGTGAGGCATTTGGACAATTAGCTGCTTGTGGTTGTAAGGACTTGGTTGGATTTTTGGTTCTAAAGAAAGGTCTCCTTTTTGTGTAGTTGTCTAAACTAATAGTAGGTTGAGGGTTGATAGCCCTTGTAGTGTTACATTGCTACAGCTAGGCAAGAAGCTCACCTTGCATAGCTGGAGCAAGTGGTTATAGAGCTAAGGGCGGAAGAGGTGCAATCAGATGAGAAGGATAGTATGTTTGTGGAACATCACCTCTAGGAGGAGTTCTATAGTACTCATGGGTTTGGTAGTAAGGCTGAGGAGTGACATAACCATTAGAGTCATGTGGAGAAATCAACTGCTACACATAGTATCTATACAGGTTAGGTTGATGATAAGGGTATTGTTGACATGGTGGTGGTATTCCCCATGATTGTGGATGTTGCCATTGTTGATACTGTTCATTTGGTTGTGGTGGAGTTCCACTCGGATAACATGTCAAGGGTTGGTGGAACTACCTTGGGTTACCTTGAGGATAAGGTAACCTTTGAGGTGTTTTCCATTTGTTTAATCATGAGTTTACTGCATACACCCCAGGCTCTTGCAGATGTGAAACTATTGGGAAACATCCTTTAGGATGGTCATATTGGCATATCTCATATCCATCATCATTGTTTGTGTCTAAATCCACAACCTCTTCAATGAAGACAACGTTTCCCTTACCTTTGTTACATGCATATTTAGCTTCTATCTTTTTTCTCCTCTCTTGGTCACTACTTTTTTCTCTATACTCCTCTACTATTTCTAGAACGATTTGAAATTTATCATCTAGGGAGTTCCATATTTGATCTGCCTTTGCCAATACTTCTAATGAAAATTTTTGAATGGGCAAAGTTCTCCAATTTATCATCTCTTTAATTGGTGACTCTTCTTTATCCTTGCAAAATCTAACTTCCTTCTTTCAAAGAGAAGGATCTGTATTATATTCTTTTGTGCTTTCACTTTTTATTAACTCACCTTCCTCCTTGGAATCTTGCTCCAACAATATTTGTACTTGATGGGCTCTAAGCTTGAATAGTCTTCCTTGGGTATAAGTCCCAAGGGTTCTTCGTGTTTTGTGCCTAAGCCCATCTACGAGATGGCATAGTTTTTCACTCTACAAGTATCCATGGCTAGGGCAACAATGTAATAATGCATAATATCGGTCCATGGTAGCATCCAAGGGTTCGTGTCCTTCTTGTTTCCGTCCTTGGATTTGCTTATGCAGGTTGGACACTCGAGAGTATATTTGATACTTATCGTTGAATAGTTCTAACATTGTACTCCATCGGTGAATGGATTTTTTTTCTAAGGACCGGTACTAGCTTTTCACTTCCTTGATTAGTGTCCATGGAAACAACTTGAGCTTTTGCCACTTATTTTCTGTGTTTTGCAAGGCACATGCATCGTGAAATGCTTGTAGATGGTTTTCAGGATCAACATTGTATCCCCCTTCAAATTATGGGATGTTATTCAAGTCTAATCTCTTGATCCTACTATCTTCTTGTGTCCTTGTTGGGATTCTTACGGCCTCAGTTATATCTAGCATACTCCAGGCAAGTAGGGGTTCATCGTGATCGTATTGTCTATGCTGTCTATGATGCCTATACTATTCTCTACTCTCCCTCCTTTCATGATGTGTTTCTCTAGAGTGCCCTCATCCCCTTTCTCAACTATTTTATCTATTATTCCTATTTCACCTACCATTATTCTTAGGGCCTTTCCCTTTGAGACTACATTCCTATCTTGAAGGAGAGGGGGAAGGAAATGATGAAGGTAAAGAGGAAGGAGGACTGGCACCATGACAGTGCTTATTTATAAGCAAGAAGACAGGTTCCGATATAGCATGTCTTGCTCCAATATTGCGGACCCAATATTGCCAATGTGATATCACGATCCTGATATCGCAACTCATCAACGACCTTCTAGGATCAAAGCCTTAGCCTTTGCCACTGTCACCCAGTCCTTAGAGTAGAGATCCATCTTGTCTTGTGGTAATTCAATTTCTTTAAGAATGTAATGAATTGCATCCACATTCTTTGGCCCAGGGCAGGCTAATGCCTCATCAATAATGTTAACATGGTCCCATAAGGTTTGAAACTTAGTCTCATCTTGAGCAAGCTCTGCCTTGACCTCAACCTTTGGGTTGGCCTAAACCTAAACCATACCACTAGGTCCACTAGGCTTTGTACTACCAAATGAGAGAACCTTAGCACAAGGCCACTCACAAAGGAAGAGTGGTTGGTAGAAGTTGAAATGGAAACCTCACAAACCACAAACCCTTGAAACCCTTTATCGAGCAATTTTTTGTTGGCAAAATAATATGTGAGACTCAGCACATTATCTGACACCTCAAGAGTCCCCCAAGCAGATTCAAAATCAGGACGAAACTTAAGAAGAATACGCCTCAGTAATCAACAGTCCTAAAACACATGTCAACAAACAACATGTTAGTGTTAGCATGTGCCCTAAGCAGTGTTTCAAATATGGTAAATGCATTATATTAGTAAAGCTAGATAGCACTCCCTTGCTCCACTCACATAGACACCATGCAGGGAGTACTAGCTGTACCCTCCGGATTCATCACTGCATGCTGGTAGTTGGTGTCACACTTTTATGAGTGAAATACCACAAAATTCTGAGCTTAGTACTTCTTCAACAAGAATCGAGCTAAAATCGTGATGCTCCCCACCATGAATAAAGCTTGACGGCCTTATAGACAACTTCAAACATAGTTGAACTAAGTAAGAAATGGTTCCCTGGGATCCACAGAAGACTATGGTGACATCTGGCATCAAACCTGGTAAATTTTGAGCTCAAAATACTTGGTTTTCACTAGGTATGCATCGTGTACACCTAGCATGCATGCCCAGCATGCACGCCCAATGTGTGACTTCAAAGACTACCTGAAACAGACACTTCAAAGCAAGATTTTCACAAGACATCGACTCTTAGAGATAGGGCAACTGTTAGGCATCATTATGGGCTCAAGAAAATCAAGTTTTGACCTTGAAATCATACACTTGGAAGTACACATGCTGAGCATGTACTTCCTGCACACCTAGTGTGTACGTCCAGCATGCACCATCCAGAGTGCAGCATAGGGTACATCAGTGAAAATCTTCCAGAACCATGTTAGATCAAGTCCAACTAAGCTGAACATCCACAGGAAGTGTTCTTGTAACATCTGAGTTCAAATCCGAGGGCCAAATTGGATACTTCCTGCTATAACAGTAGTTTGTAAAAATGAATTCTTTTGTTTTAGTCAAGTCTATACACTGAGTTCACACACCCAGCATGTACATGTTGGTGTGTAGTAGCACATGCTAGCATGAAGCACGCTATGCAGTTGTAATTTTCTTTGCACCCAGGCAATGCAACCACTTGTCATCTGAGCCAAAATTCTCTTACCCATGGCCACTCATACCCTTCTAGATCTGAATTCAGTACTCAAAAACCTCATAAAACCCCAATTTTTCACTAGATAGGGGTTGGAAATTTGAGGAAAATGAGAGACAAAAACCTGGAGAACACTTAGCAAATCAGAGTAGGAACCCCCATACACTAGACTTTGACCTTACATGCTGAGCATACAGCCTTCACGTTGTGCTTGCAGTTTAAACAAGTACACCATCATCTTCCAGCATCCACTGGGGCCCTTCATCCACCTCGTGTCAAATATACAACTTCATCTGGACCAGTGCACTGTAATTCTTATCTGGCAATAAAATTACTTTGTTTCTGCTCAAAATTTATCACAGTTTTTGTTTATTATGGTTCATCTCTTTCATTTAAGTTAATGCAAATTTACGCTTTGGGTTTATATTAATCATGTTGTTTACACATAACCCAGCATATTGCATATTGGCATACATTGGGGAAATCCTTGTCTGATCCACGTGCGGACCACCCAGGGTACTCTACCTTCACCTGTTCTAGCTTGTCCTCAAGCGAAGGTAGGGTCTTCTATGTTTGTATGTAGATCTCTTAGTGTTCGTTTCATTCCAGCCTCACACTGACGATTTCGGATAGTACAGAAAATGGTGCTAGAAGAAGGGCCTGAAACTATCTAAATCTAATTTGATCTCATACACCTACTCCCTATGTTGCCGATCTACTACTGGGTGTCCTCAGACTTAGCAATTTCAAACCTCCCGAGTCTATACCCTATTTTGCGGCATTCTCAATGTCTACACACTGTAAACATCTTACCCACATGTTGTAGACCCTATCCACACGTTGCAACCATCTTACCTACATGCTGTAGACTCTGTTTGCATGCTGCTCTACCAACCTACATGCTGTAGACTCTGTTTGCATGCTGCCCTACCAATTTGCATGCTGTAGACTTAGTTTGCATGCTGCTCTACCAATCTTCATGCTGCAACCATTTTTCAACACGCTGACCCCTCTGTCGACACATTGACTGTTGCAACTTGCATGCCGTGAGCTTAGTTCACATGCTGTAATCAATCCCTTCACACTAACAACGGTGCTTGTACGCTGTACGCTGAGCATGCTACTTTTGCACTTAATCAAATTTTCATCTGTGTACACTTCTTACGTTCAGGACCTTTTTACCATGAATACCATGAATACCAACATTTCAACCAAGCCCATTATAGATATCGTTGGCCCCATGACCATCCCACTGCTTGCAGTGCAACCCATGCCAGGGCCTCGCCAGTCTCTCAGACTACAAGGGAGAAATTCTTCATTTAACGTTATCACATAGGAACAATATAATTTTATATGCATATAAGTCCAAGCCATCCTAGCAGTGGATCAAACTAAAATGGAGGCTAAGAGACAATATGAACTGTTTCATAGTGGAGGACATGAGTTCATCCCTTCCCCGTATGACATCATCCCTCTTCTAGAGCACTACTCTGAGCTCATCTCTCACAGCTCCTCCTATTAAGGAGTTAGTCTCTAGACCAGTCTATGGAAAATCCTCAATTGGAAGAGGAGGATGACATTGCAGCTCAGTCTGAACATGAAGATTTATACCATACCCTCAGCCCACAAACTTATGCGAACTCGTTTTTCCACCCCTTTACAGGGGAGACTATGTCCCTCCATTCATTTAAAACCACTTAAGCACTTGTGCTTTAATAGGAAGCCTCCACCCTTGTTCCCACTCTTCCCATGACCGATACCCAATTCAACATACCCATCACCACTATTCTTCCAGTCACCATGTTACCCCCTCTCTTGCAAATACAACCCCAACAACACCCACCTCAAGCTAATGTAGGAGTGACATTCCCATCCCAAGTGATTGGGATGTCGTCTGTGATACCGGCTTCTACATCTGCTCACTTTATACCATGAATTCAAACTCAAGGGGCACCTTTCACCACTTCAAATCAACAAGTTCAAGGTGTTCCCCCACAAATCATGACTGGACAGTGGGCTGGGACTGGTACATAAGCGCATAAACCCCCTAACTACAACGTACCACCTCCTACAATTCCACCCATGAACATCCCTCAAGTACAGCAACAAAAACAACAATAACCCTTTCCTTACAGTATGCCACCCTTAGTAGCACCTACAATGAATATTCCACAAGTGCAAGCTCCAACCACTCAACTGTCCTCTTTCCTACCCACCATACAATAATCTAACTTGTATACTACCTAACATAATCAATCTGCCATCTCACCTAGTGCCCAAGGCTGGGCTAAAGCTAAAAAACTAATGCAAGATGAGGTCAAGCGCCTCAAAACAGCTACCAACAAAGAGCTTATGATAGTAGATTTCTATTAAGATGACCCTATCAGCTGTTCGATTCCACCTCTAATGTTACCTAAGGGTGTTTTCTTACCCACATTAACTAAATACAATGGGGAGACAGACCCCAACGTCCATCTTACAACGTTTAGATTAGAATGTGTGTTACTTCAGGCATGGCCACATGCTGTCTTGCAAGTGTTCCCCATGTCCCTCACAGGGAGAGCACTTGACTGGTATCGTGCTTTGCCCCAAAACTCAATATTTTCTTTAGAAGATTTATTACATTAGTTCGTTACCAGGTTCAAGTATAACTTGAATCCTGAAGCAACACTTGACAGCCTCATATATGTCAAGCAAGCATCGCTTGAACTTGTTCAAAAATTTATTCAACAGTGGAGTGTTGCCCTCAATGAGATCCATGACCCAATCCCGGAGACTCATCTCCTCACTATTCTAAAGGGGGCCGTTAATGATTTTGTGAAGTGAAAATTATACTATCTTAACGCACACACTCTTAGCCAGGCATTTGTACAAATAAAGAACATAGAAGAGGTAGCCCAAAACAGCCATGACCCCGCCTATTCAACCTTTAAAAACCAAAATAATAAGAAAGAAAAAGAAAAGTCTAAGGCAACTATAGTAGTAGTAGCAGAAACACAACGAACGAGTATGGGACAACAAGACAAACTGCCTACTGCCCCTACTAACTATGCTAGACCTGCTCCCACTACTACACCCGAACCGTCCACATCATAAAACCCTACACCAGGTCATCTGAGAAACTTTGAGAGGAGAGACCCCTCTCAATACACACTGTTGCCCATGAAACCCTCGTAATTATTTGACCAACTCTTGAAGGCTAGGCTAATGAAACATAAAAAATTGTCCCCCACAGCAATCCAAAGACATGATCGATTCTGTCAATTGGTTGAGAACCGAAGCTTGGAAACACCAGATGAGCCCCCAATTCCAAGGGGCTTTAGAATAGACCGCTTTTGTGATTATCATCAACGCAATGATACTAACTATTGTTTCACCCTGAAACAAGATAGTCAATGGATGATCGACAGAGGTGAGATCACTTTTGATGAGGCCAACCCTGTCAAACCACAAAACCAGGCCATGGGCATATATAAGGATCCTGTAAATACTAAGGATGCTCCATACGTAATTAACACTATCTACTTAGACAACGAACAAGAAGCGCCTAGGATTAACACCATTTATTTAGATAATGAATAGCAAATACCTAAGAGACCATTTGTAGTTCGTATTCCTCCTACCGCACAAACATCTACAAATCAATCATCATACTCTCCATGTAACCTGCCTACCTCCCAAAGATCCTATGTCATCCGGATACCCCTCGCGGTGGCAGCCTCTACCATACCACCAAAACCATACGTGGTGCGTGTACCTCTCGCCGCTACTACCGCAAACACGCAACCTCCTACCTGGCCCACTTCCTATGCAGTCCGGGTGCTACCTGCAGTCGCAACTACAGAGGTACAACCCCCAACTAGACCAACTCCATATGTTGTCAAGATACCCAAACATCCTGATAACCACTAACCTTCCACCCTGCAAACACAAAGTAAACCGACCTCGTATTTTGTTAGGGTGCCTAGGCAGCCTGACATTCAACCACCTTCGACAGTCCAATCGTAACCCCATCCTACTCCATACATCATACGGGTTCCAAAGTAACTAGATGTTCAGAAACCAAATGTTCCCCCATGCCATATGAGGGAACGCCTGGCAGACAGGCTCACATGGGAATGATTGAAGAAGGAATGTCAACAGCTTGCCGTAGGATCCCCCAAGCCTACTCCATTAAGTGCAGTACCCATGGCATCACCTACTAAAAAACCGAACACGAGCTATAAGGGAGAATCATCGAGAATACATGATACATACAAATCAACAGTTATGGAAGAAAATGTCAAACCAGCTACACATGAGATAAAACTGTTGGGCCTGATGGACCAAGTAACCATTAACAAGCATACACCTAATAGTAAAAATCTAGCAACAGACCTAACGCAAGTTACGTAGGCATTTAAATAGAAAAACACTTCATTAAGCCTATATGACCTGATATTAACTTCTCAAACTCATCGCAAAGCCCTAGTACATATGTTGACATCAATCCCAGTAAATGAAGACCTACCTTCGAATGAACTTTCTATCCATGCGGTAATGTATTCGCCTCGAGGATCGACTTCTCAATCACTAGGCTTCCATACTAACAACATCAAAATTGATGAGAAAATAGGAGAAGTGAAAACCACACCTATGTTCATAATGATACAAGTAAATAAATTTAAAATACATAGAGTGCATGTAGATGACAGAGCCACCACGAACGTAGTACCCTATCCCATCATTGAACAATTAGGGCTTACAGAACTAATCAGACCGACCTCCACCACATGTTTAAAATCGTTTAGTGGATCACGCGTAGTACTAAAAGGCACCATAACTATGGACCTTATAGCAGGGGATCGATTCCCCACATCAGCTAACTTCGTTTTCATCGACGAAATGCCAGGGTTCAACTTAATATTAGGAAGACCCTGGCTAGCCCAACTCAAAGAAGTCTCTTCCCCCATACACCAAGAGATTCACCTGCTTTACGAAGGTGGTGAAATCATTATACATGGAGATGCTGCTACATCTACCATCTCGTCACATACAGATACAGACCAAGGCTCAGAGGTTAAGTTTGAAGAGCCTAAATAGGATGACACGAATGAAAAACAAAGTTGCATGCAACTAGTAAACAATGATCCATTAGACGTAAATGAAACTTTACCCAACATAGAAACAACCAATCTTGAAACTGTACGTACACTACCTAACCTAGAAACTACACCAAACATCGAAACTATTGTACATACGGAAACACTAGAAGACACCAACATAGAGCCTATTCCATCAGACGTCCCTTGGGCCGAATTACCGTTCAACGTAATCAACGAAGGGGACGCTGAGTACAGAATCACACCTATCAGCGTCACTCCTAGCGTTAAATTAAGAAAAATCAAAAAATTGCTAAACCACTAAACTACATTCCTTGTCCAAAATGACGTTAAACTACCACATGTCTACAACGACATAAAACTAGCCATGGCCAGAAATGGCCAGTTTACCAAGGAACCCACCGGTATCACTTGAAACTTCTCTTGTTTACATATGGCTCAAAATGGCCTTAAACTAGTACATGTGGCCTAGAATGGCTTTAAACTAGAACATCAAGATTACAGTTCATCATGATTTTAAATTGACACACATGTGCCCATGGCTCAAAATAGCCTTAAACTAGAGCATTTTCTTACATTTCTTTTCTCTCAATTCAAGTTTATAGTTCAAATTTATGCTTACCTTGTTGCATTGTTGCGTTGTCAGCCATAGTTTTCCTTCATATTCCCTTTTTTACATGATTATGCTCCTACTTCTGTTCCTACTTTGTGCATTACACTTAAACAACAAAATGAACAAAAACATTTTACATTGCTGCATCGTGTTTACATTCAAGCCCAAAATATTTTCACTTTAAATCTACGCTTATCAGTGTTCAAACAAACTCAAAATCAAAACAAAAAAAATGAATAACTGAAAACTCAATTGAAAAAATAGTATAAATGTATCAACATCAAGTTAAAACTTAGTGTAATGTCCCCACATGATACATAGATCGCATACATAATCATTTTAACAACAAAAAAAAAATATTCATATACAAATAGACAATTACAATAGTTAACCGATTCCATCCATCAGTTCATATACAATCCAAAGTAAAACATTCTGTTTGCGACTCATGTAAAAACATAAGCGAGGATAATTCCAAATTGAAAACTAAGCATCAGGGTTGGGAGGGGTGTCCCCCTCAGATTCCTCGGCACCATGGGTCCGAGCTCCGCTGGGGCCACCTTCTTGATCATCATCATCGCCCTGACCCTATGAAAAGGTAAAAGAAAAAAATTAACACAAAAATAAAAGAGAAGAATTCCAAAAGTTATTTAATAAACAAAATTCACAAGTTTAAACAACTTACTAAAGAAGATCCTCCTAGACTGAATTCCAACTGATGAAGGATTTCTTCTTCAGAGATACCTGCCCAGTCAGTCCCATCAAGGCCCAGATCAACGTTGGCCAAAGCCTTCCCTTTGTCCACCACAGACCAAGTGGGACATTTCAAAGGAAGCTTGCCCACAGAAACCTCCTGAAAAGCTATGGTGATTACCCTCTTGGGCGATTCCATCTCCACCATAGTATGCTTAGCAAACGCATCAAATGAAGAGTGCAGGCCTAAACCCTCAACAAACATCTCCAGCTGACGCTTCTCTATAGATACCTCCTTTAACGATTTTTTATAATGATACTTATGGGTCTTTTCAAGCTTTCCTATCCTGACATTTGAGGTTCAGTAAACCTATTTGTTCCTCACGCTCTGCTAGCTCCCGAGTCATTGATACTTGGAGATTCAATAAATTCCAATATATGTTATAAGTAATCTCGGAAGTTTGCCAAGAACGATCACCTGTTAACCTTGCTGTGGTGAACTCATAGCGTGATTTGAGATCATCCTGTTCTGCTGATAGCTTGGAAATATCCTTTTCTCCCGCCTGAATTTGCAACCATAGCCTCTCAATGGAGTGCCTACAGGTCCAAAGAGACTTGGCATTCTGCACAACGCATTCTGCCACTTCATCATAGATCTGTCGGGGTACTTGCTTAATCTCTAGAGGCAGTACAGGAAAACTATCAATACAAGTGGCCTCAGATGCATACCATTTCAGTTTAGCACCTACTCATATGAGGATACCATACATTAGACATTGGACAGTAGCAACAGATGCAAAAAATCGAAGGATTTGAAATGCTTAAGACATATGTACCTATTTCAAGACAAGCTTGTTGGATGCGATCAACTACCTCATCAACGATACCAGTTATAAAATCCATTTTACTTGGCATTTCAATCCAAGTAAATGGTTCATGTGTAGGAGACGGGTTAACTTTGGTGGTTGTTTCTGTGGGAGCCTTCATCATAGGGACTTCTAAAAGAACATTAGGAACCGTCCTAGTCTCAACATTTTCACCTAGTAGTAGTAAAAAACATAAAATTAAAACTTCAAATAATGAAAACCACAATTCAAAAGGCAAATAAACATAATATGAAAAATATACCAAAATCTTTGTCTTCCTCCCCATTCGGAGGATCACCAAGGTCTAACCTCCCTCCAAGGAAACCATCAAACATCTCATCGACTCCATCCTGATCATCGATGTTACCCTCTTCTGTGGTATCTCCCTCTCGATCTTTCATTCCCCTTGTCTCATCTCTACCCATTTCATCCTCATTTAAGTTCATTGAGACCTCTTCCTCCTTGATGATCAGTGCTAACCTCTCTCTTCTTACTTCGGAAGTCAACTCTAATGACATTCATAGGTTCAACATCAATTTTGTATAAACAGCTAAAAATAAAGTAAAAATAATGATGATGACAATAAAATAAGGACAAATTAGTGAAATAAAGCTTACCCTGTACAGGCATCTTAAACCATATATGTTTCACCCTTGGTTCATCTACAGTTAGAGCAACCTCTCTAGGATGTTCACGCTTCTGAACTTTCAATTTTGCTTTTCCGATCATTTCCTTGATCACCTGATCAACTCTCCTAGCAATATAGGGCACACTATCTGGTTCCAACCCTATGCTGTCACGTGTATGAATTAAATGACCAGATGACCCCTCTATTTTGACAAAAATCGATTCGTCAATCCCCTTGGGAGCATCTTGAGATTTGGCCACCTCAAATAAGTGACAAATCCATGGGCGAGATAGTTGGTCATGATCCCTTAACATGTATTTTTTTTCCACGCCAACAACTAAAAATTCAGCTAGCCGGCACAAGTAACCTACAAAGAATGCAAAGGTGAAATGGAATTTCACCTCAATGTTTGAACGTAACCTCACTATCTTCCTGTGGAAACTCGAAAGCAAAAAATGGGCCTAGTTATAACGTACCCCAGTCTCTAGAATAGTGCGCATGATATGCACAGGTTCTATCCCAAAAGTTTTTACTTGAGACAGAGACTTGGGAAACACCCGTGCTCTGAACAAGGGATACAGCTCATTAACTTCTGCCACTTTTGATTTTCCCTGCATAGGGAATCCCTTAGAGCCTTTAAGAACACCCAACTAGTCCTCCAACTCATGCACAACATGAAGCTCTTTCTATGCCCTATCCAAAACCACTCTAACACCATCTTCTGGTACGCCGAAGAGGTCTGAGAAGAACTCCATCAACAGATAGAAAACCACTTTGACATCCTTGATGCGAGTGCTATAGTAGGTGGCAGATTCGTTGAAAGAATCAATGATTCCAATCATCCCCATCATAGAAACATAAGGGCTTAGGGCAGTAAACAAATCCATAAGGCCCGCATCACTCAAACAACTGATGATATGTGGTGGTTCCTTAGTACGTAACCATCGTTGTGCATCACTGATTTCCCCAAATTTCATAGACAAAGTGCTCTTAGTCCGCCCGGTTGTGATAGTGGCTCCACCAGGGGGGATGTCCACTGTACGCATAAGATAACACCATGGAGTCAATATAACCAATGATGTAGCAAAACAAACAAACTGAGGCATAAGAAAATATTGTGACTTACCATCAGACGATGGATTCACGCTAGGTGCCAAGTCAGAATCACATGGGAAAACTGGCCCATTATGGGACCAATCCCCATGTAGCCTCGCATTGTGCAAGTGCCCTTGAGTACCGTTTGTGAAAAT
>MNCI01001786.1:30680-99374 GCA_015680685.1 Gnetum montanum | reverse complement strand
AATTAGTGTATGCTCTCACTCTTGGCCGAATTTATGCTCTCACTCTCAACAATCTCAAAAAATTCAGCCAAGGGTAAGAGCATATACTAATTGATGAATTTTTTTTTCAGAAAACCCATTCATAGGAAAAATAAGGTACAAAACTCTTGTTCTTTGTTCAGAAGACATGAAAATTTGGGTTTTCAAATCTTGTTCTTCGTCTAGAAGTTGTGAAATTTTTTACTCAAAGAACTTTTTACTTGTAAACTAATAAGATTCTCTCGGCCAATTTATAGATATATATTATAAATATATAACTAAGCTAGTTTAGAACATTGGTAGAAGTAAAGAGAGAATGAAATGATTTACAGATTTTTATATTGAAATCATTATCTATAGGACTCTTCTTTTTGTATTACACTAAGAAAAATCATTTTGCATCAACATTTTCATTACTAATCCTTACTTTTTCTAAAGAGGAGTCATCTTTAGATCTAGAAAATTTGTTGGCACCTTTATATTTAAAAATATTAGTAATTTTTTTACTCTATTTTGAGAATTGTACCAATGCTACTAATAACTTCACTTTCAATAATTTCAAAACATAAGAAATTTTGTAATTTAATCCAACAAGAGATTTTAGAAGAATTAGACTCAAAATCCACTTTCTAGTCTTAAGAAATAAAAGTATAGTGTTGATTTATAGAAACATTAAAATCCAAGGATTGCCAGCTCAAAAAGAAAAAAAAGATTGAGAAAAATATTGGGCATGAAAAATGTTAATTCCATAATATTTAAGGATAGCCTAAATTACTAATGTAAAACCCTTATTTAGGTGAATAATAATAATAACCTTTAAAAGAATATATTGAGAAGGGATATATTTTGAGAAAGATTCATATATATCATTAAGTTAAACAAAATCAAAAGCATTAGAATCCTTCATAGTCTCTATAGTTTGAGAGACATTAGTAGTCTCCATCTTTCGATTTTTCGTTACCAAAAAATTATCTATAGTATCTCAATACACACAATATGCCTTAATTATTTAGTGTGATTATTATTTAGTTACCTTATCTCAAAAGTTAAGTCATTTTGGATTATTGCTTTAAGTTATTACTTCTTCAATCATCTTAGCCAATATTAGAGTGTCATTTATGAGTAGCAAGTATGTTCAATGCTTAATCATATAATCTACAAGCATTGCAGTAAATTGTATTATAAATTGTAAATAGACTAGGTGGATTGTCTAGTGTAGTCAAGTTAGATTCCAAGTTGCTACCTTCTTGATTACACTCATAGTAACCTTGATCAAATTATTAAGTGCAATCGAGATGTATGATTAATGATGTTGTTTTACTCATTACTGCTAATTATTTAAATTACTAAAAATATAAATTAACTAAAAATAAAAATAAATCCTGATCAAGTCTATAGGAATAAGTGTTTGCTCTATCAATCTTTTGGGAATATTCTTAGATTCATGTATTAACCATTGATTTACTAAGTTAGCTAATCACTAGGTAAATTGAGTTAACTAACTAATGCCATTATCTACAATGTATGAAAATGAAAATATTATGCCAATAAACATTAATAAATTGCAAGAAGAGTAAAAAAATTAAAAATTAAAATCTAATGTAAGTAAAAGTACTATAATGAGTAAGAATTAATTAAATGTAAGTAAAACCACTTCAATTACTACTCTAGATAATGTTTCTAGCACTCGTTGACTACTTAAAAATTACAAAAAGAAACTATAAATGTTTGGCTACACTATTAACAAAAGATGTTATTAATGTACCATAGTTCACACACATATATAGGAAAAAGAAATAAATGCACCTACATACATGCTTCAATGCATGAATAGAAACACTATTACATCCCAAAGACAACAATATTTTTTATCTTTATTATACCTCCATGACCAACTGAAAACCCGTCCTCAAGTTATAACACATATATATACTTTGATTACAAAATTAGGAGGGTTAGATTGACTAACTAACTGGCATTACATGAAAAAATTATGAGTGTATCATGACAACAAAATTTAAGTGATGTCCTTATTATGAACATAAAATGATTCATTATACATATAAAAAAATTTTAGAAACATGATTGATGAAGACAAGTTTTCTTATGATTCGATATTGTATCTACGATATCATAACGACAATAATGTCATTGATATAATGTCGTGGTACATGGTATATCATCGTTGATGTGATGTGTAGGGATGCATGTAGTCCTATAAATACAACACTTGGATGCATAATTTGATAACTTTTGGATTACATCCTTAGCCAGATTATTGCAGTTTATTTTTCTAGAGTTAGTCATAGAGTGAATGTCCATAATGTGATGTTTAGTAATTGATCAATGTCTTTGTTCAAATGAATTGTACTTGGATGTGGTTCATGGTAGCAATAAAGATCAAAATTTCTTTCTATCATTGTAGCATTCCCTTAGTTTTCTAATTGTTCACTTAACATAATTATTACTATTAACACTTTATTTTCTAAAGCACTTAACTTTACATGTCATTAGTAAGTAGTATGGATACAACTGGTTTTGAGTGCTAAGTATAGTTATATGGTAATCTAGTAGTGGTGTTGCTTGGTTCAGTAGTAATAATTCCACTTGATAATCCCAATAATAGTTACATAAGTCTAAGGCGTGAATGGTAGACTAGGATCAGACATCCATTGCACTAGGCTAAGATAGGTTTATGTTTTCCTAGTTCATTAGACTTAGAACTTTATTCAACCATGATGAGTAGTGAAGGTACCCCTATGTCCAACATATGAATCACAAAGAATTTATGCATGATCCAGTTAAATTCCAATAGTTTTTCAGTGCACTAGTTTTCTAGGAAGTGAACTGGGTGTTGAGAACATTCGTTGTCTTCCCAACTACACTTGTGAAGCTTAAGGGTATGGTTTAAGTGTAATTGAGGCATATGATTTTTTATCATTTTGTATTTTATGGTTTTGATACTTGAAATAAATAGGATAAGAAATGAAGTAATTTAATGTCTACTTTAATCTAATTGACTAACTATCATGTAACTAGTCCTAACATAAGTCTTTAATCCCACCTACTGAATACCTCTTGAACACACATAATGTTGCTAGGTTCCCAAGCATTAAGCTCTACTAGGATTACCAAATGTCATATGCATTCTCGAATCGATCATACTTATGTATTTACTTAATTACTATTTATTAATTAACTCAATTACTAAGGAACATTGAATAAATAACTGAAAACATTAAATGCATGAATAAAATATTTAAGCTATCCATAATGTTGCAAGGTTTATTAAGGAGCTCATCTTTATTTCCACATACACTATTGTGCTCAGGTACAATAGTGCTTGAATAAAGATCCATACACTTAATGAATCCTACTTTAGAAACTTAGAAAAATATTTTAACTTTTAAATAGAAAAACTACAAGAGCTTTGCTACAACTATGATAGAATGATGCCTATACATAGTGGGTTGGCATGTATTTATAGGTAAGAATAGAACCTGCATCGATGGGGCCACATCAAAGTATGAAATGATGCGTTGGTAGGGACTAGTTGATGTGGTTAATCCGTGGCTCATCATACCCCCATGGCTGAATGAAAACTTATCCTCAAGTTTTTTACAAAATTGGGAAGGTATGGGATTATTGATTAGCACATGACTTAACAAAAGTACATGACAAGACTGAGCACCCACGTGTAAGAATTAACAAAATTACAAATTATGGTGTTCATGACACAAAATTAAATACTAAATAAAAATCAGATAACACATCCTTTGATGGCATGAAGCTAGTTGAAAAGATCACACAGTCCTAGGCAGTGAAGGCTCTGATGGACCTTCTCCAACTTCAGGTACATATGATGGTTGTGGCTATTATGGCTATCTAGCTGCTACTACAACTTCTAGTGGTAGATGAAAAGCATCTAGCAATGCTTTCATTTTTTTCCTCCTTAATCCTGTGATTGTGCATGGTTGACGCAACTTCACTAATGTGGGTTGGAATGGGCACATCCCAAGGACAAGGAATTGCTGGGAACAACTCCTTGACATTAAAAAACTAGATAGGGAATTATTTGTGTTTGATATCAAACATCCTAACTATGTTATGTAGCTTCTGGTAGTCATTCATTCTCCTAGCCAAGCTCTCGATAGTTGATCATTGACTAGTGAATTATGCCTTGAGAACTTTGAGTTCAATGTTTACCATCTCAAGATTTTGCTTGGTGTCCTTGTGGTGCTTGAACTTAACCCATCCAGAAAGTACAAGTTGACCACTTGCTTTTTGAGTTTTGACCATGGTTTTTTGATAGTTAGCATCACTACATTTATGTACTAGAGATTGGCCAATTACATTATATTCTATCATTTCTCTGATTTGCAACTCCTTTATGTGAATCTTTGCTTTGTTATAGGTATCTATCCCATCAATGATAGGTTGCCATACTTCTCTTCCTTGTTAGAGTTGATGGAGGACCTCGTTTACTTTTGCCTTAGCCATTTTGATATGCTTCTCCTTCACTTCCTTTTGCAAGCCAACCTAGTCTTTGTAGTAATTCTTGACTCTCTGAAATTTGAGAACCTCATTTTTCTAGGTGGTGATTTTAATGATAAATTTCTTACATAAGGCACAAACTTCCTCCATAGATAGATTGTGATTTTCTATGGTAAATTTTGCTAATTCTGTGCTTACTTTGGCAAGTTACTCTAATTGTTGATTGATAAATTCTTGCATTTGTTGTTTTTGTGCATCAACATTTTATAGGTAGTGGTTTTCTGCAATTAATGTTTCATTTTTTTGGCACATCTAAACCAAGTCCTTTTGAATTAAATAGGTCTTTGCTTTTTCCATGAACTAGTTAAAGATAGACATCACCATTACCTCTTCAACTTGTTTTAATTATTCTTGAAGCTATTGAAAAGCTTCATCTCTCATTATTAAAGGGTTGAGGAGTGCAAGGTTAGCAAAATAGGCATGTAGTTCAACAACCTCTATGGCCAAGCATTGGTTCTATGCTTGAGCCATTTCAAGTTGCCCTTTCAGGATGATGCATTTTCCATTTTCTTTGAGCAACTTCAATTGGTTTGTAGTAATGTTATCTAGAAAATCAAAGATGTCTGAAATCAGTTGCCCAGTTCCCACTAGTTGGTCCAGCAATTCATCATGCTGGTCTGCACTCAATCTTTTATTGATAGTTCCTACAGATGTTTGGACATCTCAAAGTGCAGATACATCTAGTTCAGATGTCACAAGTGCATTAAGTGCTTTTGTGATTTAGTCAACAACCACATGTAGTTTTCTCCTATCCTTGGTGCTACATCACTAGTATAGTTGCCCCCTTACCATCCTTTAGGTGCACTGAAAAGGAGGCAGCATTCCTAGAGATTTTTGGAAATAAATCATGTTGAGATAGGGACACCATCATCTCTTGGACATTGGGATTTGATCTCACAAGTAGCTGCATTCATTGGGCTAAGAATATTGGACCACCTCCTTCCATCTAACTAATTTTTTGAGCCACTTCATTAAGGTGACTCATTGTTGGTTGATATATAGATGGATCTCAACCACTTGTTTCTACTCATTGCTCCTACTCATGTAAGAGTTGTTCTCAAATTTTTTGCAAGCACCTAATGGTTATGTGGGCCTTTGACATTGTTTCTTAAGTGGGTGGTGGAGGTGGCAGTTGTTGCTACTCTTCCTTGGATATGACAAGCATCTTGTCCTTCATCATTTTAGACCAAGAGGTAATGGGATTATGCCTAATCATGTCATTGGCATAGCAGATTATCCCTACTCTTTTGCAAAGTTTTCAAATGAGGCATGGAAAAGGTAGGGTTTTCCTTTCACATTCATTTTCTTTGAAACACTTTTCTATCTCTAGATAGAGAAGATTTGCTAAAAATATCCCACTTAGAATCATGCATTCTTGGGTGGAGAAGGCAATCACCTTACCAGGCATCACTATTGGATTGAGGTGATAGGGTGCTATCTTGAAGTATATGTGTTTTGCTAGTGTGAGTGCACCAAACTCTTTACGATGAATGTCGTAACACCATTGTATCCACTCCTTTTTAACCTTAGGATTAGCTTGTGTAGACAGCTTTTCCAGTTGTGTTTTAGAATCATGCAACCTAAGAGCCTATGCAATGGCTTCATCCAAGTAGGGCATCTGAATGTCCTTAATTTTCATAGTGTAACTTACCCGTTTGTTGTTCCAGATGAGGTACATTTCTTCTATGTATCACTCCCCACTAGAAGTGATGATTAGCCACATGGGAGAGGTTTGCAATTGTGTCTTTACCTCTATTGGAGCATGTTCTAGAAATGGCCTGAAGTTCAGTTCCTAGAGAATTGAGCATTGGACATCACGGGGCCTGATTTTGTTGAGGTAGGCTTGTATTAATGTGACTTCAAATTTTGGTATGGGCCCTGGTGCCTCTCCTCACTATGATTTTTCTATTGCAGCCTCTTCCTTAGAAATTTGTTGAACAAATTCCACTTTGGGTTCCTCTTGAAGATGTCATGTTGCATGGATTTCTTTTGTCTATTCTTGGGCTTGTTCTTGTTAGCCCCTTCTAGTTCTAGGTTGTTTCTTCCTTGATTGAGTGAATCCTCCTTCCTATGGTTTTTTTAGTCTTGGTGCCATTTGTAATCACAACATGACAATGGGTTAGCAATTATTATGTAATTTGAAACAATTGGGATATCTTATCTTATTAGGAAGTTTACACCTAGATAAGTTGTGATTATGGCTGATTTGATTAATTTTAATCATTAGTTCATTTGTATCTTCATATTAATAAATGATTATAGTCACATTGGAGGATGTTGAAAGGGTCAAACTCTCAAAAAGTGATGGTTCAATGTCATTATATTCTTTAAACCTTTTGGGGAGTTAGAAATTTTTTTGAAAAATTCTTTTTAAAAACCATAAGGTTTGTGACCCCCACAATGAAGAGCCTACCTTCGATAGCTACAGGATAGAAGAACGAAGTGATTTGGACAAATGGTTGGAAAGTTATGGGCTCTAAAAAATTGGCAAAAACTCCTCTTGTTGTGAAGAAAATGATAAAAAATTTCAAAGTGTTTGGTGGTATTCATAGAGTTTTTGTGTTGCATCGATGGGGCCTAGTCGATGGGGCCCCATTGATAAGTTGGCTACATTAACTAAGCTTAGTTAATATGGCTGTTAACCATCATTGACTTTGGTCAAACTTGAAAATACATGGAGTTTCTAAGTGAAATTGGAGTCAAATGGAAGCCCAAAAAGCCATGGTGTTGGGGTTCAAAAAATTCAGGAAAATTGAGAAAATGGTTGAAGAATGAATTCTATGAAATTTTAAGGAGCACAGAGCTAGATCTGCAATGGGGCAACTGAAAGATATGATTACAACAATGTCTAAGGTAGGGGGGCTTAACTATCCAAACCAAGAGATATGCAAGTGGGTACTTCCAATAGCAGGCACATGTCCTTTTTTTGTTGTTGCATAACCTTAACTAAAGATTCAATGGGCTCCAAAATAGATTAATGATCATGAAAAGTTAAGGACCAACTAAAATGAATATATTCAAGAATTCCAACATTCAAACTAAGACATCAAGCATAACATGAAAATTAGCAGTGAGGTGAGTTACAGGTAGCATAGATGGATGACTGAGAAGGTGGGATGGAATCCTGAATTGAGGTCATAAGAGGTCCCTTGTGGAGTTTGTGTTTAAAATGACAAGAGAAGATCCATCCTTAGTTGAGATCAAAACCATCCACTTTTAGTGAACTCACATCACCACTCCAAGACCTATCTACCCCCTCAAGACACAAGAGTGCTCCCACAAAACAACCATCATTCCAAAAAGAGGAGAAAAGAGAAGCAGGAAGTGAAAGAGGGCCTTAGTTAGAGAGGACCTTGAGGCATTGGTAACATGTCTCCATAACTAGTGGTTGTAGCCCATTTATTTGTCTAAGGGGTGCTTTCAATTCCCATCATTTATTTTGAATAGGGAACCACATCATGCAAAGACTTTATTTAACTTCTAGTTGTTGGTCAATTTGAAATGGTGAGAAGTCAATGAAAACACCCAAGCACTCAAGTAAGTAGAAGAGTAAAAAGAGTATTAAGTCCCCTTGAGGTCACATTTTGCACAAACCTTTGAATCCTTTCCAATTCCAAAAACTACTAAGGTCAGAAATTTATTAAAAGTTTGTTTAATGAGAAGGGACCTCAAACTTCCAAAACAAGAAAAACCATAGAGTTTGTGTATGGGTGGAGGATGTGAAATAACTACCTCTTCCATGAAAAATAAACCATGTCTTAGTAATTAGACATCAGAATTCAAAAATAGAAACCAGACATTAACAATCAAAACATTAAGCACAAACCACCATTAGTAAATAGCAACATTGGCAAAGTTCAGGTCATAGGCCATTGAAAGTGTACGAAGCTTGGATTGGATTAAAGTGTTGGAAGTCTTTTGTACACCAGTTCATAGGGAGAGTAGCCTATGGGGGGTTTTCATGTGGAGAAGTAGGCCCAAAGGGCATCATTGAGTTTTGTGCTCTAGTCTCTTCTATATTTGTTACGGTCCTTGTTAGGATCTTTGTGATCTTCCTATTGGTGACTTTTGCTTGACCATTAGCTTGGGGATGATAAAGTGTTGTTAATTTATGTTTGACCCACAAGCATTGCATGAGTTTTCAAAAAATGACACTTCTAAAATGAGTTTCATTATCAAAAATTAGTGCACATGGCACCCCAAACCTATTTACAACATGTTGTTATACAAATCTAGCATCAGTAGATGATGTATAGTCGGTGATGGTTGCTACTTCTGCCCACTTGGTATAGTAGTTAACTACTATGATGATGTATGCCTTTCTATTGGACATGGAAGTGATGGGACCCATGAAGTATATGTCCCATATGTAAAAGGGCTCCAGTGGTTGAATCCACTATTGAGAACCTTCCATTTGAGTATTCATCCCACCATCTCATTCACAACACTCATGGGATCAAAAAAATTGGGGGACATCCCTGAAGAATGTAGGTTAACAATATTCTACCATCAAGATTTTTATGGCTATGCATCTTTTAGCATAATGGCCTCGTCAAGGGCCTTTGTGAGCATCTTGGACAATGTTCAATTGATCTATATTAGAGACATAATAATGAACCAGGCCATCGATGCACACCTTGTAAAGGTGTCTGTTGATTTCCATGAATTACTTTGCCTGATGAAGAAATTGTTGTTTCTTTCTAAAGTCCAGATCTTGTGGCATCTTCTAAGTGAGAAGGTAAGTGAGGATGTTGTCATATCATTTTGATTTGGTGAGCACTTGGTCATTTATTACTCCTGTAAGAAGGAGTTTGTATGGAAATTGATCAAAGAGTGGTCTCTCCTCCTCTTTATTATCCCATCTTAATCGAGAGAGATGANGATCAAAGAGTGGTCTCTCCTCCTCTTTATTATCCCATCTTAATCGAGAGAGATGGTCAGTGATCACATCCTTAGTTCCTTTTCAATCTATCATTATGAGATCAAATCCCTACAAGATCACTAGCCATTGTATGATATGGGGGTCCACCATTGGCCTATGATTTGTACTATGAAGTAGATGGTACTATGATTTGTGTGCACAAACACTTTATAGCCAAGCGCATAGTGCCTAAACCTTTCAAGATCATACACCACTATCATTAGTTCTTTCTCAGTTGTGGTGTAATTCAACTGTGTAGCCACAATGCTTTAGCTCATGTAGTGGATGTAGTATGAACGTTTCTTATCATCCAACTATGTAAGCATGGCTTCAAAGGCATAGTTAGATGCATCTGTCATTATATGAAATGGTTTGAACTAGTTTGGTGCTTATAGAATTAGGGTTTCTACAAGTTTTTTCTTTAGTTGTTGGAATGCATGTTCACATTCCTTGGTCTAGATGAATGGAAAATATTTTCTCATAAGCTTGACCAATGGCTTTGCAATCCTAGAGAAATTCTCGATGAACCACTGGTAGTAGCCAGTGTGTCCAACGAATGATCAGACATCTTTGACTATCTTTGGTTGGTGTGTGATTCCTTAGATGATCCTTATCTTTTTCGAGTTTACCTCAATCCCTTTTTGTAAAATTTGGTGTCCTAGTACTATGCCCTTCTAGACCATTCAATGTGTTTTCTACCAATTGAGCCTAAGGTTTGCTTCAACACATCTTTTTAGTACTTGCTCAAGGTTATCTAGAACTTGCTCAAATATAGCCCCATAGGTAGAGAAGTCATCCATAAAGACTTCCACCCTGCTACCAATCTACTATTGAAAAATGATAAGGACCAAGTGTTGGAATGTTGCAGGGGTATTGCACAAACTGAATAGCATCTTGAAATATGCAAAAGTTCCCTAGGGACTTGTGAATATTGTTTTGGCTTGATCTTTTGGTGCAATCTGGATTTGGTTATAGCCATTATGACCATCCAAGAAGTTACAATAGCAATGCATAGATATGATGCCCAACACTTGGTTAAAAAATGATAATGAAAAATTATCTTTAAATGTTTCCATATTCAATAGCCTAATGTTGATGTAAACCCGCCACTTGCGACCATTCTTTGGCACAATTATGAGTAGGCTAACTCAATCGCTATTTGTGATGGGATAGATGAACCTTTCCTTGAAGAGTTGTACTATTTCCTCTTTGATGATTTGCTTGAGCTTGGGGCTCAACTACCTTTGTGGCTACCTCCTTGGCTTCATGGCTAGGTTGGTGTAGATACGATGCTAGCATATATGTGGATTGATGCTAGTTAGCTCAAGATATGACTAAGCAAAGGATGTTGCCCATTTGTTGACCATATTCAATAGCTTGTCTTTTTATTTAAAAGCAATATTTGCATTGATTATAACTAGCTTACCATTGTTTAGGAATGCATACTCCATGCTAGTTGGTAGATTTTTTAACTTTAAGGGCTCTTACTTGAAATTATCATGGATTTCCAATTCTCCAAAACATGTATAACCATTTTCATCATTAGAGAGTTGGTGATGAACTTGCTCAAGTTCATCGATGTCCTCAACATAGGCACATGTCAAGATTTTAGTAGGTTCCATGCATAGTGTGCTTTTATTAGAGTTAATTATTAGCCATTGGGTGCCCTCCTATTTTGTAGCTACAACATATAGACACCTTTGGATATCAATTTTATGTGCACACTAATTGCATGCTTTGATGAATGTACTTTTAATGTACTAGATTTTCTACACACAATTACATCTGTTATCATTGTATGTGATGCATGGAACTTGCTTCTTCTCAAGCTGTCCAAATTCATTTTCCTTGAATATTTCTAAAGAGAGGTCCCTGATGCCCATTCATGCATCAATAATGCTCAACCATGCATATCCCATAATGATGGGGAAGTCACCTTTGTAGTTTTCTAACTTGATCACCAGAAGATTAGCAGGATAGGACCATCCACAAACTTTGGTCATAATGTCCTCCACTAATCTCAAAGGGACGGTGATTGATTGCTCTACCAATTTTAAATGGATATTTCCCTTTTTGAGAGATGGTAGGTTCCAGGCCTTGTACACATCGTAGGAGATGAGATTGACATTAGAACCAAAATCAAGAAGAGCATTGCATAGCTCATGTCCAATGATTTGCAAGTAAATAAGAGGACTTCTTGGGTCAAATTTTTTTGTGGAAAGGTTGCCAACCTTGATTCAATTAGAGACATCATGAGTTAACATCACAGTGTAGATCTAAAGTGGTGTTTGGTTGGAAGGGCTTTCAAATGTGTTTGATGCAGAGGATGAGGGTGTTGGAGATATAAGGTGACCAGCCGCATTTAGTTGTGAGGATTTGGGAGGACTGTTGAGTTGGAAAAATGGTTGTTTCTTAGATCAATTATCCAAACCACTTGGCCGAAAGGCTGGTTGTAAATTTATAGCCCTCGTAGAATTTCATTGCTACAACCATGGGGGAATTTCATCCTACATGGATGGAGCAAGAGGTAATTGGGTTGAGGGTAGAGGGATGTGTCTAGAAAAATGTGGAGGATGGTATGGATATGGGTGCTTTCCTTGGGTAGATGATGAATGAGTTTGATGATACTCTAGAGGATAATAGTGATGTTGGAATGAGGTGTGTCTTGTAGAGCTTCGTGGAGAAATAGGTTGTTGAACATAGTACTCATATAGATCTAATCACTTGTAAGGGTAATGCTATCTTGGTGGTGGCATTCCACATGATTGTAATTGGTGCCATTACTAGTATTTCTCATATGGTTGTGGTGGAGCTTCACTTGGATAGTAAGCTTGTTGATGCTGGTGGGACTACCTTGGATTGCCTTGAGGATAAGGTAATCATCTCGGTGCTTGCCTCCTTGCTATTTAAGGATTCAATACATATACCCCAAAATTTTGTAAGTGTAACACCATAGGACAACATCCATTTGAATGTTCATATTGAAAAGTGTCACATCCAACATAATCATTAGAGTCTATCTCTTCAACTTCTTCTACTACAATAGCTTTGCCCTTACTTCTTTGGTGGGCATGTTTAGCTTCTTCTTGCCTTCTGCGGTTGTGATCACTATTCTACTCTTTGGATTCTTCAGCATTCTTTATAGCAGTTTGGAGATTTTCATTCAGAGAGTCTCATAGTTTATAAACCTTTTCTAAAATATCAAAAACAAATTTTTGGGTGGGCAAGGTTTTCCTATTCATCACTTCATCGGATGATGGCTCCTCCTTGTCATAGAATTGGACCTCCCTTTTCTTGATGGAAGGGTTCCTATTATATTCTTCTACACTTTTC
The DNA here is from genome assembly GCA_015680685.1 of Gnetum montanum. NCBI lineage: Eukaryota > Viridiplantae > Streptophyta > Gnetopsida > Gnetales > Gnetaceae > Gnetum > Gnetum montanum. The sequence goes on along the minus strand of MNCI01001786.1, from coordinate 86,548 downwards.
ATTTTTTGCAACTCACCTTCTTCTTTTGCTACCTGCTCTATCAGCCTTTGTATCTAATGAGCTCTTAGTTTGGATAGTCTCCCTTGGGCATAAACCCCAAGAGTTCTTCTAGTTTCTAGTTTGAACCCATCTATGATATGATAGAGTTTTTCCCTGTGAGAATAACCATGGTTAGGACATCGGTATATGAGAGAATAATATCTACCAAAGGTGGCATCTAAGGGTTCATGTGTTTCCTATTTCTAGCCTTGGATTTTCCTTCTTAGATTGGACACTTTGGAGTACATCTGGGATTTATCATTGAATAGCTTGAGCATTGCACTTTATTGGTAGATAGATTCTAGCTCCAAGAACTACTACAAGGTTTCTACCTCTATAATGAGTGTATTGGAAAATATCTTCAACTTCTGCTAATCATTTTCAATGTTCTGTAGGCATAGGCATCATAAAAAGCTTGTAGATGTATTTGTGGATCAAAGTTATATCCCCCTCAAATCTTAGGATATTGTTCATGTCTAAGCACTTGATTAGACTATCTTTCACATGCCTAGTTGGGATCTTAACTACCCTTGCAATATTAAGCATGCTTTGAGTTACTAGTAAAGGCTCATCATCATTATTATTTTATTGTTGTCGATGATGTCCTCTATTAACCCTATGATTATTGTGGGCATGGAAATTAGTATTATTATTCTACTACTCACCTTCATCACAATTATTCCTTCTATGGTGTTTTTTAGAACCAAAAGAAGAGGAAGAATAAGATGCAGATGAAGAGGGAAAAGAGGGAGAAGTACTACCACCACCATGGTATTTGCCAACTTCCCTTTGATTGTCACGGTCACGTTCGTTAGGTTTCTTATCATCTTGACACTTGTCTGAGCCCCTACCTTGAGTACCATCCTTATTGAAAACTTGGTTTGTTGATAGTGGAATGTAGATTCAAGTTCATACCCCCATCACTAGTAATGAGGGATGGAGAATTTTCATGTTGAGAGACCAAAAAAAAAATATTCTCATTATTTTCTTGGTTTAGCAAGAACAAGGGATTAGTGAATCATTTCCCCTTCACAAACTCATGTTACTTCTCTTGGTGTTGATCTCTCCTACATTGTGTTTTAGTGGGATGGTAGTCTCGATAGTCGTAATCATGCACAATGTACTCCTCTTGAAGATCATGGATGCCTAACTTCATAAGATTTTGAAGTAGCATCATGGGCATAGATTATTATGAGGCATTATAATGTTGCCTTTCATGGCATGCCATCATAGTTGTTCATTCTAGTGCAAGATGAAGGTGAAATCAGACACATACTCATTTGGATGAGTATATACCACTTTGATCTCTTGTGGGACCAGTGGTTTAACATTGTCATGCCTAAGAGAAGAAGACATTTTGCAAACAAATAGAATATCAGTGTGCTTATATAATTATATTATGTGTGAGAATAATGTTGACCTTAGGGTTTGTTCAACAATGTTAATGATATTCACTAATCCTAGATAGCACACGTTTCAAACAAAAGGAAGTTCCTAAAAATGGTGTCAATGATGAGTGGTGAAGCTACCCCTACATCCAATTATATGAATCACAAAGCATTCATGCATCATTCAGTCAAATTCCATGGACTCTATAGTTTTTTGGTGCACTAGTTTTCTAGGAAGTGAACTAGGTGTTGAGAACATTCATTGTCTTCCCAACTACACTTGTGAAGCTTAAGGATATGGTTTAAGTGTAATTGAGGCATATGATCTTTATCATTTTTTGTTTTATCATTTTGGTACTTGAAATAAATAGGATAAGAAATGAAGTAATTTAATGTCTACTTTAATCTAATTGACTAACTATCATGTAACTAGTCCTAACATAAGTATTTGGTCCCATGTTCCGTACACATCCTGAACACATATAATGTTGTTGGGTTACCAAGCATTAAGCAATGCTAGAATTACCAAATGTCATACAAATGCTCGAAGTGGTCATACTTATGTGTTTACTTAATCACTATTTAGCTTATCTTAATTACTTAATTAACTCAATTATTGAGGAACATTGAATAAATAACTGAAAACATTAAATGCATGAATAAAATATTTAAGCTATCCAGAATGCTGTAAGGTTTATCAAGAAGCTTATCTTTATTACCACACACACTATCATGCTTAGGTACAATAGTCCTAGAATAAAGATTTTTACACTCAATGACTCCTACTACGGGCACTTAAGAAAATATTCTAACTTTTGAATGGAAAAATTACAAGAGCTTTGCTATAACTATGATAGAATGACACATACAGATAGTGGGTTAGCATGTATTTATAGGTAAGAACAAATACTACATCAATGGGGCGATGTCAATTCATGAAACGATGAGTTAATAGGGCCTATTCGATGGGGCCTAGTTGATGAGGCCTTGTCAACATGGCTAATCCATGACTCATCAAACCATGTTTACCTTTAGGAGTGATAAGAGACAATCAACATCAGTAATCATATGCATTACTAAGAGCTAAGTCATACACTAGAAATTCACTAGCTCAAGGTTAGAAGATAGTGATCTAAAACTTAATCTTAATTACTAGCATAATAACATTGTCCATTTGTAGATTACAATCTAGTGTTTTGCTGGCACTCATGACTTGTATGGTAGAGTGTTGGGTTACTCCATTGCTTATCATTGGTGCCATTGTTGGGCCTATGTTAATGTGTGTTGAGTAACTTACAAAGTTTGTTGTATTAAGAACTCAAAATTTAATTTTCATAATCTTTAAATAATCCCAATAACATACAAATATAAGTAAGTGTCACATTCATAGCATGGCTTTAATTTAAAAAAAAACTATCACCTACTAAAGAAATACAAAGGGGCACTAACAGAACAAATGATTATGAAGACTAGAGTATGCCTATGTAGACAAAAATCTCATACACACACAATGATTCTTGCTATCTTGATTTCACATTCATATTTCACCAAGATGAGCAGTTGAGGTGGAGAGACCTATAGGGAAACATTGCTCTCCCTCTAGAACATTCAGCATCCACCATGCTTCAAATAGCTTTAAGGACGAATGAATCTAAGCCATGCACAAGAAGTGTAGCACATGACTAAGCACATGACAAGACCCTACCAACCCATAAAGACACAAGTGTGGAGAGATGTTCTCATAGGAACGAAACATGTGCATAACAAGGGAAAGTAGGTTAACTCTCTTATTATCTTAAAATAACTTGATGGTGATGAATTTATAGCAGAGAAACTCCACCAAGCTCATGAAGTCCATTCCCAAATGCTTGTTATTCATATGGAAGAACCTATTAAGATGCAACTACATTCAGCCTTAGAAGCGACGCTAAGAAAAGAAGACATAGACCCTAAGTGCAAGTAAGACTCAAGGCTAAGAGCTTTTGCTAGATCACAAAAGGATGAATACTAGAGTTACAGAAGGAGAAGTAGTTAGCATCATTCTCCCACTACTTCATCTTCATCCTCATGATCATTGATGGACTCTAAAAAAAAGGAACAAAGGTACAAAAATCATGATAGGAAAAGATGTTGGACTCATGATCGACATGACTATTACCCAAGACATTTTAATGAAGAAGATGAAGAGCATGAATCATGAAGAAATAGGGATAGACATGAAGAGAGAGGGAGATATGAGTACCGATGGAGGCACCACTACAATTAAGCATACAAACCCTATGATCATCATGAACCCTAGTTGGCTACTTGTAGCATGATAAACATAAGGGAAGTTGTCTACATTCCAACAAGGCACATAAGGGACAATGACATTAAGAGGCTAGACATGAAGAACATGCCTAGATTTGAGGGTGGATACAATGGAGATCCACAATACCACCTTTAGGCATTCCATAATGCTAATGCACTATAGAATATATAAAGTGATTGAAAAAAACTTAAGTTGTTTCCTCATACACTCATCAAAGAGATAGAAAGTTGGTACAAATTATTGAAACCTAAATCAATCAAAAGATGAAGTACCATGCTTGAATGTTTCAATGATAAAGATCAAACCTACTCCTGAGTATTCAATCTTAGGAAGCAGATCCATGACTAGAAGCAAGGGATCCACAAATCCCTTGATGTGGGGATGGGAAAATACTATTCACTTCTACATAGGTGCCAAGGCCATGGATTTTCCCAAAGGGTGTAACTTAGGCATATTTTCAATCGGTTAAGGAATAAAACCAAAGAAACTCTTAGGGTAACCCATCAAATTCAGAGACTCATTGATCAAGTGGCAGAGAAAAAGGATGAATTAAAGAAGAGAAAATTAGCTAAAGAGTATAACAAAGATTCATCTATTTGGAAGAGGGATGTACAAGTGTGTGATTAGTAGGAATAAAAAACCTTGGAAGAGGTGATATAGTGAAAGACACCACCTATCCAAAAATCTATTATTGATATAGCAACCAAGGTAGAAAATATGTGGGATTTGATGGATGAAAAATTCACAACTTTGAAAATTTTGGAAGAAATAATTTATTAAGCCTTCAGTAAAGGCAAGTAAAACAAGAAGAAAAGAGATCGTAGACATAAAGGAAAAGTAGCTTCAATGGAACATTACAAACTTAGATGATGAGGAAGGGTATACAACATGCCATTATGAATATCCTAAGGGGTGTTGTCCTGTAATGACAAATTTGCAAGAAATAGGGGCATATGCACTTAATCCAAGATTCATCAAGAAGCAAATGCCAAAACGGTTACCTTACTCAAGGTAACTACTAACAAATCTTCTAATTGACCTACTATCCTAGTGGATCTTACCTACAACCATAAGAGTAGTACCACCAATAATGGTATAAACCACAATTATGGGAAATGCCACCACCAAGATAGCAGTACCCATATTGGCAACCAAACCCTTATGGATACTATGTTTAGCATCCAATATCTTCAGGAAATGCAACAATTCATAATTTGAAATATTACCCACTAGAATACTATAAAAAAACACCTTCAATGATGGATTGCAACCCAAATGTGCATTAACAAGTGGATGGTTCATTGAGTTAACCTTCTAACCATTTACCACCTATACCACCACCTCAAATGTAGGGAAAATTACCATCATAGCCTCAGTAGAAAAATGCAATAAGGGAAATGAATATACAAAGAGAGTATCATACCAGCAATGCTAAAGAAAAATTGTAAAAATATCCTTTCTTTAGGAAATGTCTCAAAAAGGCTGGTAGAGTTAGGGCTTCATATAATCATGTTCCTTATACAACAAATCCTCCTACAAAAACTATGCTTCCATCACAACTAACTCAGAAACTAAAAACTATCATGTTAACTGAGATAGTATCAGACTAGATTAAGGTGTGACCACTTCCTAAGAAAAGAATTGATCTAAGAATTCCTTTGATTTATTTACAAGTAGTTGGAAATTCATCATGTAAGGCTCTCATAAACTTAGGTTCTAAATTAAATTTGATATCTCAAGAAACATACAAAGCATGGAACCTACTAACCTTAAAGAGGTACAACATAAGGTTAGAGCTTGTAGATCAATTTGTCACCATTCCTTTGGGATAGATAGAAGATGTGGTAACCACTATCAATGGGTGGTCCTATCCAATAGGATTTCTAGTGATTAACATGAAGAATGATGATGAGGAATCTTCTATCATAATGGGAAGAGCATGGCTTAGCACAATATATGCTAAGTTAGGGATGAGAGATTTATCTATAGAAATCTCTAAGGAAGACACATAAGGATCCATACACATGCAATGAATTCCATACATTACTGATGATAAAAAAGGATGTAATTGTGGACCAAAACTTTAGAATGTCAACATAATCCTTACATCGACCCACAACATAAGTTAGGGATGAGAGATTTATCTATAGAAATCTCTAAGGAAGACACATAAGGATCCATACACATGCAATGAATTCCATACATTACTGATGATAAAAAAGGATGTAATTGTGGACCAAAACTTTAGAATGTCAACATAATCCTTACATTGAACCACAACATATGTGAGAAACAAGTGCATGAACAAGAAGAAACATGGGCCACTAAACCAAAAGATACCTAGTGGCCAAAAAGTAAGAATATAAAATTATCCAAAACATGCATAGAAACATCTAACTTACTTATTAATTCTTATCCTAAGAAAATGATCCCAACTAAGAACTCATAAATGAAAATATTAAACCATAATAATACACCAATAAATAAGAGAAATAAGGACCTAAAATGTGAATTTAAGAATAAATAAGAAAGTACAGTTGGACCTTCTAAGATGAAAAGACCATATAGTCTAAAACGATATATATCCTTAGAGGATTAGAATTCAATTACCATCAGGATCACATGGGATAATAACTAAAAAACTAAGTTACTAAGGATAATAAGTGAAAAACTTGGAGTGTATGATCCAGGAGATTAGGGTTTATTTTCCAAACACTCACCCATGAGTTGAGTCATGGGGGAGATGCATTATCCTAACTCAGGAATTAATAAGTGCTTTTTAATTTTTTTTCTAATTTTTTGAGTTATAATTTCTTGTTATACCTTTTCACATTTCTTACCAATTTTCACATTCTTTGATATCTTCTCATTCTTTTATACTTTTCCATTTCTTAAACCATTTGTTATTCTTTAATAATTTTCTAATCATTTCTTTATTTTACCATTTTATTATTATTTTCCTTATCCTTTGTCCATAAATCTTTGTTGATTTTTCCAATAAAAGACACCAAATAAAGAAAGATGTAGTTCCAATAAGGTGAACATTTCTCTATATTGTCAAATTATAAGGGATTGATTACCTATACAGTGAGACCTCAACACTTATCCAACCATTCTAATAATAAGATATTCTTACCATGGCCATCATGATATTCTTCTCATAATAAATGAAGAATAAACTTGTGATCATTATGCCTCGATAAAAGAGTAAAGAACCAAGTGGGAATGTAAAGGGTGTGACATCAAAATAACTTGTGGATTCCTTGGATCATTACTGTAAGTCCTATCTTGTTGATAAGGATGTATTATATCCTTGTAGATATAATAAAAAATTGAAGTAAGAGTATAATAAGTGCTACCTTACCATGTCACTGAAAAGACATGTTACCCATGCCTAAAGGTAGTCCTCTGGTAAGGTTGACATAGCCAAAAATAAAATCCATGCACAAAATAAATTTTTGGGGGTCCTACTAGAAAGACATGTTACCCATGCCTGAAGGTAGGTGGCTTCGTAGGAATCTTAAAAATAAAGAGTGCAATGAATAAACTCCCTCTTTGAAGAACACACTAAGTGGTAATACTCTTTGCAACAATGGTAGTCTTATGGTTGTGATTCCTAGAGATAAAATAATGCAATTTCATTGGCAAGTGGATTGGACTTGATTTGAATCTCAGAAAGAAAAGCTAGTGATTACTTTAACCATTGATTACATATAAGGATTCATTATGTCTATGGTAAGATACCTCATGTTCTAGTTTTAGTAATCCCTTATACAGTCCATCTCACCTCATTGTATATTTAATCATAACTTTATGGTTTTATATAATATAGTGTTATTTTCCCATTTTTGTGGTATAAATGTGTGTGTTTTTCTAGATACGTATGTCTTAAATTTAACTCAAGTTCCTACAAACACTTTTAGGCATGGTTATACAAGGGCATTAAGGGTTGAAGCCTACTTTGGGGAGGATCCCACTTGTATAACTATTTTATTTCATACTCGACAAGCAATTCCACATCATCTTGTGCCTTCTAGAATAATATAGACTCAATATATATTTCCCATAACATCTAATAATCTGTCCATACATAAAAAATTCAATACCCATCTCTCATCCATACAATAAACTTTCATTGCTTGAGATTCCTTCTTCATGAACTTTGAATTCCAAATTCTCAAAAACTATGCATCATTAATGGTCTAAGATCCTCTAAACAAGCTTCAAATCTTCTAGACATTCCATTTGACTTATTTTTTCCTTGAAATATTAATGAAAAATTTGAAATTTTTAACAATGACATTGTAGCTACAATGTCATAGGAACCTACGATGTCATATCTACAGTGTCATAGGCACCTATGATGTCATGCATATGAAAATAGTATATATATGTGTAGGAGTTAGTAAAATTTTTCACTTCCTCATTTTCCAATAAGAGAGTTTTTGAGGTCTTTTTTCTTAGACCTCTTACACACTAGTTTTCAAAGGCCATAACTTCACCCCTATAACTTCGATTTTCAACATTCCTAAACCTTGTTGATCCTAGAGCATTCAACTTAGTTGTGGGGGATGCATTGCATGATACAACTAAAAATTTGAGCCAAAATTCCTAACACATGGAAGATACCATAAAGGGTAACTATAAGAAATAATAAGAACCTTAGTTAATTAATCAAACATAAGCCAAAAAAATTTGATTAATCCTTCTAATGGATCATACCAACCATTTAAAGCCATAATAAGTACAAAAATGATAACTGTGGAAAGTCATAAGTAACTAATGAGACAACACCTAAGGGGTTTCTTGTTGAAAATTTTTCTAACTCTACAATCATAATAAGATAAGAACTTGATCTGACCAAGGGTATGAGTAAGGAAAAGAACTATTAAAAATGGATGTAAACACTTTAATAATTTCAAGCCCTTATTAATTGCATATGGTCCCAAAGAGACCAAAAGAAGGAGAACCTTCACAACATGGGAGGAAAAGACCAAGAGGACATGGGAGAGGTTAAGAGAAAGAATAAACTCCACAAGCAGAACACACAAAGTAGGAGGCTCAATCATACAACATTCATCAATAGACTCCTATCACAAAGCACTTAGTCCAAGGAGAGGTAGAGGTTCCACAAGTACCTAAATAAGGATAGTGCCTTACACTATCACCAAAATGCCTCCAAGCCATCTAAGAAAAATCTATCATGTCAATGGTCATCATGGAACTAAATTTTGGTCCTTTTATGGAATTTTCTTTAGAAGTTTTGAAGACACAAATCCAAGCATTTTCTCTATGATCCACATTAATTAAAAGCAATGAATGATACTTAGGAGAAATGTACCAGTTCTGGAAAAATAATCACATAGATGCCATAGCTACAATCGAAGGAATCTTTGTACCATATTTAGTGGAGGTAATTGTCAAGGCCCTCAACATCCCAAATGAAGGAGCTAATGTGAAAAAAATCTCAACAAGATCTGACATTGATGCAAAAAGGCTATGGTTACAAAGGGCATATGGTAAGAAAGATAAAGATTATAGCGAGCTCATAATTGAAGAAATGATATACTTGAAAATTGAGACCTACCACTTGTTTCCTACAAAAAGGCTCAATAGAATATCAACATATGTGGCTGGAGGAAGTGTAATTCTAATGGAAAAATTCAACACTAACATCACCCATATATTCTTCCTCAAGATTCAAAGGTGGTTTGAGGAAAAGAAGATAGCAAAGCTAACACTTCCATTCCCTTGCCTTATCAGAATGTTGTGTAAGCGAGCTGGAATCCTGGGGTACACCAATGATGTTCCTAGGAAGGCCCTGAGTGCTTCTTATGCAAAAATGCTTAAGCTAGTGCCATGGAAGAAGGATCAAGTAGAGGAATTAATAGGCACTGAGGGAACTACAAGAACCACTCTTATGGGTAGTATTCTAACTACTAGTCAGCAACAACAAGTACGATCTAGTATTCAACCACAAACTGAACAATAGTAGTAGCAACAACAATAACAACAACAATTTCCACCATCATTATAAGACTATAAACCATCCATGAGGCATTTATAGTAGATTGTAGAAATAATAAATTAGGGAATAAGAGAGGGAGCCAATTTGTATAAAGTAAAAGAGAGATTTATAAGGCCTACCATATCCACTGATCTAGCCAATGGGCAAGTGTCACTGCAAATAGGAGGAGAGGATGACTAGGCACTAAAAATCTCAAGGAACATTACATCATTCTAGGTTATGCTAGAAACCAGTGAAGGAGCCATAGTTATGGTTATGTAGCACCAAGATGTAGTAGGAGCAACTGAAGTAATAACAAATCACATTAAAAAATTACTTAATGTACCTGTTATGCCACTAGTTGACATTTTTAGAGTAAGAGATGCTTAAATGCTTGTTGGTACCTTAATGAATCCTGCAGAGCATGAAGATATACTAGATAGCCTATTATAAACAAGACAAGTAATGCAAAATCTTTTTGATATCCCCAATGATATCACTGTAGTTTAGTTTGATTTCATTGCCATAAAAGGAAGGTTGGTCATGACTAAAACTAGGGATGGGCATATAGAGAATGAAGTGCAAAGATTGCAAAAAGAACTAGCCACCTTGAGAGCTAAAAGAAGAGATCCAACACAATTCATAGTACTAGACCAACTTGAATAGTTTAAAATTGATCATGTAAGGTGCCTAGGTGACCACAACATGAAGATGTAGAAGGAGAAGAAGAAGACAATGTGGTATGCTTCTGTGGTTGAAGTACAAACATATGCACATGTTAAAGCATTCATTACCTTGTAGGAAGAGAATAGACAATTAGTTGCTAACAATACTTAGTTAACAAACATTAAGAGAAAAATTAATGTTCTCGAGGAAAGCATCTAGTAACCAGGAGAAAAACTGGCTTGTGTCAACCATGATATGAGTCACTTGGCTTATGATAAAGGAACCCTGTTAATGGAACAAGTCTATGTCATTTGCTAGAAATTTACAATTGAAATCAGTGCATAGAAAAATGAGGCCAAGAAGCATGAAAGACTCAAAGATCATTTCAGGGATCAAGTGGGCATGTACAAACAAATCACTGAGAAAGAGATCCAGATGGAAAAGGCCAAAATGAGTTTAATTTCTACAAAAATTCCTAATTGATAGCCAATTCTAGATAGTCTTGCTCATGTCCACTAGGCAAAGGTAAAGAATAAAGACCTATAAATCAAATATTTGATAGAATACATGGGATTAGCAAACTTTCGATATGCTAGTCTAGCCATGTTAACAATAGGTAGCCCCAAGAATGAGTTGGAGTAGTAGGTAGTAGTAGTCTATGCAATGTATGAGAAGGAATTTGCTAATAGGAATGATGCCATACAGAAGTTTTATGTTACAAACTACAACCTTGTGATCATCAAAGCTAGCTACCAAGGCTAAAAGGATGTAGCACCTAACCCAGCTCATCACATGTTAGACTATTAAGAGTTGAGAAAGATGACCACAACTTTTGAGGAAGAGAGGCAAAAATTTGTAGCTTGGTATGTGAAAGCTAACCAAAAGTTTCCATAGTTTTCATGTCCATGGGATTTACCAACTCCATCAAACATCACTTAACAAGCATGGATGGTACATGATCCTAGGACATAGGAAGAAAAAATTTAGGTAGTTTTGAAGAGGTATTCATTCAAAAAGCTCGACGACAAAGGGAAGTAGCTGATGAAAGAGCATTCACTACCTAGAACCTGATCTACATCAAGCTACTTTTGTTTTGGTTTTATTTTATTTTTTCATGTAACTATTTCAAGTTTTGTAAAGACACCACTATGACATTCTAAGTCATGTAAATAGTTAGTCAGTCATGTCAAGTCAAGTATACCTCCCAATTTTGTAAGGAACTATCCTCATTCTATTTTAACTTAAGGAGGAGTTTCTAATTAATTGTGGGGGTATGATGAAGATAATTTTTTTTATTCAATATCATAGCAACAATGTTGTTGATACGATATCATGGAACACACTATGTCATCATTGATGCGATGTCTTGAGATGCATGTAGTCCTATAAATACAACACTTGGGTGCATGATCCAATAACTTTTGGATTACAACATTATCTAGATTCTTGTAGTTTGTTTTCATGAACTTAATGAGAGAGTGAATGCCCATAGTGTGATGTTTAGTAATTGATTAGTATCTTTATTCAAATGAACTATACTTGGACTCGATTCATGGAGGCAATAACGATCCAAATTTCTTTCCATCATTTTAGCATTCCCTTAGTTTTATAATGTTTCACTTAACATAATTCTTACTATTTTCCTAGTTTAACACTTTATTTTCTAAAGCACTTTACTTTACATGTCATTAGTAAGTGATATGGATATGACTAGTTTTGAGTGCTAAGTGTAGTTATTTGGTAACCTAGTAGTGGTGTTGCTTTGTTCACTCAATAGTAATTCCACTTGGTAATCCCACTGATAGATACATGAGTACAAGATATTAATAGTAGACTAGGATTAGATGTCCATCACACTTGGGTAAGATAGGTTTACTAGTTCATTAGACTTAGAACTTTATTCAACCATGTTTACCTTTAAGAGAGATAAGAGTCAATCAACATCAATAATCATATGTCTTACTAAGAGCTAAGTCATACACTAGAACTTCACTAGCTTAAGTTGAGAAGACAACAATCTCAAACTTAATCTTAATTACTAGCATAATAACATTTTCCATCTGCAAATTACAATCTAGTCACATGTCGGTACTTGTGACTTGTATGGTAGAGTGTTGGGTTACTTCACCACTCATCAATGATCAATGAGATTACATTCCTAGAGGAATCAAATCCATTCCCTTCTTATTCCATATCATGTTGAAATTATAAATTTTTTTTTCATTCATTCATGGATCACCTATTGTTCATATATTTTTTTACAGGTTTCGCTGATATTGGAATACCCCGTGGACATGGCAAAGGGGTAAAAACTTTTTAGCATGGATGAGCCAAATTATAAACAAGTAACATTCATGTTTTAAATTTTTTAGTATTTTTTTGCAGGCCTATTAGTTACTTATTCTACATGTCAATTTTTTTACTACATCCCATTGGCCTTCAAAACTACTTTTATAGGTCTCGTTCTTAGCCATCTCTACCCAAAGCTTAACTTTTACTTAGTTGTGAATCTAGCATTCATGTCCATAAAGTGAGAAGGAAACTACCAAATGTTTCTCATGCTCACTTATAGGCTTTTTTATTGTGTAAAAGATAAGATTGAAGAAGCATAGCTAGGTGAGTTCAAGATAGTCGTTAAGATTCTCAACTTATAGATCTTTCATCCTTAGTTTAATGTTGTTGATCAAACCTATAGTATCAAGGTTTTTTTTCCATAGAATTATAGTAGGATTTTAAAAAATTTTCTCTACTTTGATCTTGGCCAACTTTAGATCTTTCTTGTTGATTTCTTTTTGAAGGCCTACCTATGCTCTATAATTATTGTTAATGTTCCTTAGCTTTTAAGCCTCATATTACTAGGCAAATTTTCTCTAGTTTTATTTGCTTTTGAATAAGATGTATCACCTACATGGAAAGATTTATGTTTTCCCTAACCAACCTAGCTATCTTCAAGTTTTTCTTTATTTGTTCCTATTTGTTCTATTGGATGTGTGCTACAATTGCATCCTATTCTTTCTTTACCACCTTCAACCTATTATTTTCTATAGTAAGCTATTTATTTACAATGTCCAAGTTAACAATTATTTTTTATGTCATAGGACTCTTCCCTAACATATGAAACATCTCACATGATCTTTTTCTTAATCATGATGATCTCTAAAATAGTAACATGCATTTCCTTAACTTTTAATTTTTAAACTTTTGAAATTCTTTGAAGCAATGTGTCTACTTAGAGCATTAAATAGTTTTTGGAGTTCAATCAAGTCTTACTTTATCCTAACTTCTTCACAAGGTGTTAGTATGGATGGTCATCTCTCCCATGCCTAAGTTAAGAGGAGGGTATTTAAAAAATAGAGAATGCTTATGCAAGCATTGATGTGTTAGAGCCACTAGTTACATAAGGTTCTAGAAAAGGTTTTACTTATTGGATGTTGACCAACAACCATTTCTTTGGATTTTATGGGTGGTAGATGGTCATGGCACCTAAATGGAAAGTTGCATGAATTACATAAGGGCCTTCCCATAATGTTTGAAATTTAGTATATTGAGGCATATGCATGGGATTCTAATAGAGAACCTTATAGCTAGGTTGAAACTTAACTCTTCATACTTAGGCATCATGAAATTGTTTGGCATGTGCCTTATGCACTTCATTCATAATTAAGGCTACTTGTTATTTTTTTTCTAACACATTCAATATCATGAGGCATTCTCGATGTGCTAAATCAAGATCAAGCTCAAGCTCAAAAGTTGTTGAAAGTGTACAAAGCTTAGCTTGGATTGGAAGTTTGGGTAACTTCTCATATACCAACTCATAAGGAGAACACCCTATGGGAAGTTTTCATGTAGATTGATAAGCTCAAGCTTCATGCTTGAGTGCTTCTTATACTTACTAATTATACATGTTAGGATTTGGGTTATCTTCCTATTAGTAACTTCATCTTGACCATTAGTTTGGGGATGATAGAGGGTTATTAGTTTATGTTAAACCCCCAAGAGTTGTATCAATTTCCAAAAGTAGCCCCTTTAAAATGAGTCCCATAATTAGAAGTAAGTGTTATTAGCATACCAAACCTATTTACCAAACTTTATTGAATAAATAATGCAGCAATAGAAGATGAATAATCAGTGATGATAGTAGCTTCAGCTCACTTGGTGCAATAGTCAATAGTTATGATGATGCATATATTTCCATTGGACATGGGAGTGATGGGTCCTAGGAAGTCAATGCCCAAGATGTCCAAGGGCTCCAGTGATTGGATCCACTATTAAGGCCTCTCCATTGTATCTATTAATCCTCTATTTCATTTGTAGCATTTACATGAAAGGGAGAAATGGTGGTCATTCCTAAAAATGGTAGATTAGAAGTAGCCTACCATAAGGATCTTTGTAGAAATATTCCTGCCTACATAATGGCCCCCACAAGAACCTTCATGGGCATCTTAGGGTATTTTCAGTTTATTAGCATCTGGTACACACCTTCATACCAATCCATAAGCACAAACCTTATAAAGGTTATCTTCAATCTCCATGTAGTTTTTGGCTTAGTGAAGAAATCGTTATTTCTTCTTGTTATCCCATTCCTGTGGAGTCTCCTAAGTGAGAATATAGAAGAGGAAATCATTATACTTGTTAGTACTCCTAGTTTCTTGATCATTACTAGCTTTGGTAAAGAGGAGTTCATCTAGGAATTGATCAGATAGAGGTTCTTCATCCTCTTTATAATCCTATCATAATTGAGGTGACATGTGATTGGTGACCATATTCTTACTTCCCTTTCTATCTACCACCATAAGATCAAACTCCTATAAGATCACCAATCATTGTATGACATAGGACTCAGTGTTGGCTTGTTCATGAGGAAGCAAATTGCACTGGGATCCTTATGCACAAAGAGTTTGTATCTAAGAACATAATGCCTAAATTTTTCTAAGGAATACACCACCACCATGAGCTCCTTCTTAGTGGTGGTGTAAGTTAGTTGTGCATCCATAATACTTCTACTGGTGTAATGGATATATCAAGAATGTTTCTGATCATCCAATTATATTAGTATCACCCCCAATACATAGTTGGATGTATCTATTGTGATGTGAAAGGGTTTGGATTAGTTTAGAGCTCATACAATAGGAGTTTTTTCTTCAATTGCTACAATGTATGCTCGCATTCCTTAGTCTAGTTAAACAGTGCATCCTTCTTTTTTAGCTCTACCAACAACTTGGTGATTTGAGAGAAGTTCTTAATGAATTGTCGATAGAAACCAATGTGCCCAAGGAATGACCTCATATCTTTTACTGTTTTAGGTTGTCTAGTGATTTCTTGAATGAATCATACTTTTTTGAGTCCACCTCAAACCCTTTCTTGGAAAGCTTGCAAATGGTATTGTGGATCTACATTATAGCCCCTTCAAATTTGAGGATATTGTTCATATCTAGTCATTTGATCTAACTATCCTTTAGATGCCTAGCAAGGAATTTAACTACTTCTAAAACATTCAACATGTTTCTAGTGGCCAATAATGACTCATCATTATCTTCATGTCTACAATGGCTTGTATCATGGATATGCCTCCTATGATGGATTCTATTATGCCTCCTTTCTCGATGATGATCTTCTTTCTCTCAATGTCATCTACAATCCTAGCTCTTATCATCGCAATGGGATTGTCTATGCTCTTCATCCCAAACTTGATTTCTTCTACTTTTTTCTTTGTCGTGACTCCTTCTATTAGAATTTGATGATGAAGAGAAGGATGAAGAAGATGAAAGCCTAGGAGAATGATGTTTGCTAGTTCTTCTTCATTGGTTCTTTTTTCTTCTCCTTATCATTCTTCTTGTCCATAGATGAATGACAAGGAGATTTATCTTTTGAGGTTCTTTGATTTCTTGATCTTGTCTACCCATCACCAAGGTTTTCTAGGGTAGACTACAACTATTGGTGAAGGGTATTCTCCTCAAAGAAAGGAGGAAAATCTATATATTGAGATTGGCTAGAAAAGAAATCCTTGCATTATTTATGAAGATGAAAGAATAATGATATCGGGATCCTTTTGTACTTGGAGCCTTAATAGTGAGCCTCTATGATTTTCTACCTATGGAGTTATACTTCTATAGGTTGATAATCCCTAGAGATGTTTTTTTTTGGTTCATACTCAAGCCCTACTACTTTAAGGCCAAGCCTTCGAAGTTGGACCATGAGCATGATTGAAATAGATAGATCCAAGGTAACAAGATGTTACCATCCATGTATCTCTAATAGAATTGCTCATCCTAATGAAGGATGAAGGTGAAGTCTAGATAATAGGGATTTGGATGCGTATACTTGATCTTTATTAGCTATGGCTTCTCACTAGTAGTCATTTATGTCCTATCCTATTATCTATTGTTTCTATCCCCATGTGGTGGAGATTCTTTCCTATGGATAGAAGCTATTTCAAAATAAATGTAAGCATATCTTTGGAAAATAGTATTATTATTATGAGAGATAGTTTTTCATGTTCTCCTCACAATACTTATATATGAATCCACTAGTTAATAATATTTTGCGAACTTAGCAAAACTAAGTTCTCGACAATGGTGCCAATGATGAGTGGTAGGTATCCCCTATGCTCAACCATACAAATCACAAGTGTTCACTAGTAATTTAGTTGAACTTCATAGACTTAGTTATTCAAGTGGCCTATATTACTAAATAATCAATTATGTAGTTATAAGGTTGTTATCTTTCTAACTCACACTTGTGTGTTATTAGTATGTATGGTTAAGTGTGGGTTAAGACACATGATATATATTTTTACAAGTATTTTTATATCTTTCTTCTAATAGCTAGATAATTGAGTAAATATTGAATAATTAAATGTATAACTAATTGACTAGTCTATTAACTAACTCATCTTAATGTGGAGTAACCATTCCCACTTTCTGTACATATCCTAAACTAGTATTAACACTACTAGATTACCAAGTGGCTATTTCTAAACATACTTGATGAGTGACAAGGTACCCCTATGCCCAACCATAAAAATCACAAGTGTTCATGTGTAATCTAGTAAAATTCTATAGGCCTTAAGTTCTTAAGTATACTGGTTTCGGTATGTGAAATCTAATCATGACAATCATTGTCTTTCCAACTACACTTGTGGAGCGTAGTTGTATGGTTAAGTGTAATTAAGGCATATGATTTTTATTATTTTATATTTTATTCATCTACAATTAACAAGTTGAAACTCAACTTATGAACCAATTTAACTAATCTAATTACTAATTAATAACAAATTATCCTAATATAAGTATCCAGTCCCACTTTCCATGCACATCCTAAACATGTATAACACTGCTGGGTTACCAAACATTAAGCATTGCTAGGATTACGAAGTGTCATGCACATTTTCGAAGAAGTTGTACTTATGTGCATAATTAACTGCTATTTAATCTAACTAGCTTACCTTAGCTTAATTACTTGGTAGTATTAAATGAAATTACACAAAACATTAAATGCATGAATAAAATATTTAAGCTAGCCAAGGTGCTATAATGTTTGATCAGAAAGCTCATTTTTATTGGTGCACACATTACTGTGCTCAAGTACAACAATGCTCGAATAAACATCTATACACTCAATGACTCCTAGTGCAGGCACTATGGAAAATATTTTAACTCTGGAGATGAGAAATTGCAAGATCTTTATGATGCTATGACAAATACTTGAAGAAACTGTGTGCCTAAGTGCTATATTTATAGGCTAGCACACATTCCATGATATTGGATGTTCGACATTGCTTCTTGGGACTCGATATGACATATCCAATATTAGGGCTTTGATGTTGGATATCCAATATTAAAGCTAGGCTAAATATAATTCATCATACCCCTGCAACTAAATGAAAACTTGTCCTTGAGTGAATAAGAGGAGGAAGAAGTTCCTTACAAAATATTGGAAAGGTATGGGATTATTGACTAACATGCAAATTGACTCAGATGGAATAGATAAACTCTAAGTGCCCAATGAAACACCATGAAATTTCGAGACCTCAATGATTTAGAAAAGTCTTGAAGTTTAGGCAAGGATTTCACAAGCGCAACGTCAAGACATCTGAGCGATGGAAGCACCGGAAAATAGTTGCACATCTCAGAAAGTTTTGTTTTTCGGCTGAGGGCCTGATACGCTACGCTATGTAGCTCAGCGCAGCAGACTTCAGGAGGATAGGATAGAACAAAGGATGCACAGTGACAGCACTTCAACTTTTCAAGATAACCATGCTTCCAAATCTTAACTTTTTGTGTGTTATGCTGCATTACGCTACACAGTGTAGCATAGCGTAACGCAAGCAGCACAATTGAAATAGCCGTAACAACAAGGATAGGAAAATTCAAACAGTAGTAGTCATTATGCCACGATATGCTTCCCAGCATATTACAGCATGGCCGCAAGGTGGTTATGCTATGCTACGCTTTAGAGCATGGCACAGCGTAGCATCACAAGCTTTAGCTGCAGCATGCCAGGTCAACGACATTCTGCGGGCCCAGGACACGTGTCATCTAAACCACGTTCTTCTCCTAATCCTAATCCTATAAATACCTTGGCGGACAATGCTCAAGAGGTTGACAAGGGCAAGAAAAGTGGGTTGGTTTGTTGGCTGGCTGGTGAAGAAACAAAAAATAAGTTGGCAACAAAAAGAGGTCGAAAAATTTGAGGCAGTTGACGAAAGTTGGCAAGAACATCGACAGTGATAGAGAGAAGCTTTTTGGCCAGAGATTTCAAGTTAGAAAACATTTTTCTTTGAGCCTAACTCCTTTGCACCCAGATTGGTTAGTGAACAAGGTATATTGACCTTTTGCTTGTTTAATCTCTAAATAGCTTCTTGTTGGTGGCGGATTCTTCATCCAAACCGGAGTCCGCTTGCAAATCTCGTTGTATTCATCATATTTTTCCATAAGATAGATCCCAGATCTCTGGATCGTGCATTTTCTAAATTCAATTCATTGCACCCTGTTTACATTGAATTTTACAGCTGTTTTGCATAGTTTACATCGTTTTCATTGCCTTCAAGATCTGATCTTGGAGTAGATCTTGTATTCTCCTCAATTGGTATTACGTTTTCATATCAAATCATCATCTCGTTATATGATCGTTAACAAATTTACTGACTAAGTAAGTTCCTATCTGATCAACAAGATCGTTCAGGGCACCTTAGATTCCTTTTCTCCAGCACGGCCCTCACACGGATCCGAGGTTGGAACTGTGTACACGGAAATCCTCTCGGTATTTCTAGCAACCAACGTTTTTCGTCAATATAGTTTTCTAGTGCTAGAAGGAGGGCCTGAACCTCCAATATGCATTTCAAGGGTTGTCCTATAAGTTGTCTATACTCATTATTGACTAGCGTAAACGTGATACCTCCATGGTTGTTCACGTGATCGTGTGGTACAGATCAGTCGCTCTGACATTTCCTCTAGAATCCAGTTGGACAGAAAGCCCACATTTGCCTTTAGCCCACTTTTTCCTTTGTAATCTTTATCCCCCTTAGCATTACCTTCTAGTTGCATAGAGAATGGCTGCAACAACCACCACCGTTTTCACCGCTAGTCTCGAAAATCCCTTAATGACGTAGGCTACGCCAGTTGTTGTTGAGCCACCGAGCAGTTCGGTGCAGCCATGCCGATCACTTAGGATTCAAAACAAAGAGCTTGAGGGGCACCCTCAGCGCACAGAAAATTACAACTTCCTTTGTGCCAAAATTATGGTGAATCTGCCTATGTACCCACACGAACTCGAAGAGAAATGTGAATACGAGTTCATGTGCTATAACGGGAAGGAATTCGTTCCTTTGCCTAATGCTTCCATACCCCTGACGAACAAGCAACAGTGGATCTTGGATCAATTGTTAATGGCTAGGGCATCAACGGAACAATGAGACAAGGTGTTCTATGATGAAGCATTCCACGATGGGCAGGCGGACCTAGATTCCCACTCCGAGGGAGGCAGTCATGCTAGCTTTGTTATGGCTCCTCCCTCCATAGCATCCCATGCAAATATTCTCTTTATGGTCACTACACCTTTATTGTTGTCTACCACCAACCATGTTGCGCGTTCGTCACATCAGCATTTTTCTCTCTGGCTCCCTTTCTGGATGTTATCCCTTCACAGTCCATTCCTCCATAGTCATGGTCAGCCAACCCATTGCATCACGTACTTACGCCTACGTTACCATATGTGCACATAGTACCCATTTCAAAATTATACATAACTTTTGCATCCATCCTAGCTTTCTCTCCCCCTCCACCAGCAGCGGCAGGCCTCGCCTCTACCGCGTGGTGGGGCTCCAAATATGTCACCCCCTGTTGCATAGCCTACACAGATGTCCTATCTTCCTCATCATCAACACCAGGTCCCACAGGTAGTAAATCCAACTACAGGATCATTGTCTATGCCACCAGCTACATAAACAGTATATCCTATGGCATAATCGACCATTTTTGCCCTACTTGCACCACCTACAAGGTGGTGGATGACACAGGCGGTACTGTCCACAGGGACATTTTCGACAGCATCGCCCACAGGCCATGCTGCAGCTCCTATCCCACCACTAGTCATGGCTCCACCTATTATTCCATAGCCAACCTCTTCATCCACGAGTCTAGATCAAGCCTTCCAGCTTACTCAGACCCTTACTGAAGAGGTTAAACACCTGAAATCCTTAGGTTCTGCTACAGTACAGGTCATGGATTTCTACCATGATGATCCTATCTGTTTAGCAATTCCCATCTTATCATTACCTCTTGGGATGCCACTTTTCCATTTCACAAAATACAATGGGGAAGGCGATCCCAACGCTCATCTCATTACCTTCAGGTCAGAGTCATTGTTGCTACAACAATGTCCACATACTATTTTCTATGTTTTTGCTATGTCCCTAACGGGTAAAGCTTCGGATTGGTATCATGCACTTCCACGCTCTTCCATTTCGACCTTGGAAGAGCTGCTGATTCAGTTAGTGACCCGTTTCAAATACAACCTGAAGCTAGAGGTTATGATGGACCAGTTAATGGGGAGTTAAGCAGGATCCGCTTGAACCGGTCCAAAAGTTTATACAGTGGTGGAGCGCCACCTTGAATGAAATTTGTGAGCCCATCGCGGAGGCCCATCTGTTGGCAATTTTCAAGGGGGCAGTCAACGACTTTATTAAGTCTAAACTATATTATCTTACTCCCCACTCCCTCAGCCAAGCCTTTGCTCAAACTAGCAGAGACTAGCAAAGACCCGGTGTATGTGGCCTATAAAAATGCCCATAACAAAAGCAAAGATAAGGGCAAGCTTGCAGCAACAACGGTAGTAGCTATGGCCGAAGAGGCCAAAAAGAAAAATAACAACAAAAAGATAACTATGGCGCTTGCTGAGGCTATAGGTAGCTCAAAAAATGCCAACCAGAAAACAACATCAGCTCCTAAGACATCGCCTTAGCCAAAGCCTAATGTTGAGCATAAAGATCGCTCAAAATATACAGCTCTACCTGTTAAGCCTTCAGAACTTCTGAAGCAACTGCTGGGAACTAGTCACATTCAACACAAGAAGGTGTTCGAGGAGGCTTTAAAACATCACAGATGACATTGTGGGCTACTCAAGAATCCCTCCTTGTCCCTGCCAAATGAACCACCAGTTCCCAAGAACTTTAAGCTGGACCATTTTTACGACTACCACCAGCTGTGTGGTTATGGCATGGACTACTATTGGGCGTTGAAAGATGACATTCAACGCATGATCGACCAAGGCAAGCTGATCCTTGACAACAGTAGTCTGGTTCATCCAGAAAACCAGTCTATGCACGTGTACCAAGATCCATTGAATGCAAATAACGTAAGGTACACTATCAATGTGGTGGATATGAATGGCGATGGTCCAGCACTGCTGCAAAAACCCTTCGTGCTACGCATGCCTCCTCACCCAGCTCACGCAACAAACTCATCGACATCGACAGGCACGGTGCAACAACAACCCTTTGTCCTCCGAGATTTACCTCAAACATATATTCCACAGTTGATTGTCGTTAAAGCCTTAGCCCAGCCTGCGCCCACACCGAAGGCACCTTTTTTCATCAGGGTGCCAAATTCGTCAGCTGCTCTTGCTACGCAGGGGCAAACGTCTAAGTCAACGCCGCAACCTCAACCCACAAGGAGAGGAGAGGGCATGTGATAGATAAAATAGCCAAAGACTGCATTACGCTGGGGTTTCCTAAGCCTACCCCTCTAGCCTCGACACCCTTGGCTCCTTCTTCCTTTAAAAAGGATGACGTTACGCAGACGCGGCCATCTTCCCCCTGCCCAAGAAAATACAGCCCTCGACCAAAAACCGTTCCTCCCTGAGAGATCTGTCTCTTGGGATGAATGGAAGAAGAGAAGAGAAAAAAATAACCAAACCATGGGCATAATCTCCTTGATGCTTTTACACAAGTTAAGCAGGCTCTCAAACAGAAAAATACAATGTTGAGCCTATATGACTTGCTAATGACATCCCAATCGCATCGTGAAGCCATGGTTCTAATGCTAGCATCTATACTGGTGGATGAATGCTTGCCAGCAGATGAAAAAGCAATCCATTTGATCATGCTTTCCCTCACTGCAGAACAACCACGGCCTTCCCAACTGACATTCCATGACGAGTCCATTAAGGATGACCCAGAAAAGGGTCAGGGTACAATAGTGCCCATGTTCATCACTATCTGGGTCGGCCAATATAGGATCTGGAGAGTACACGTAGATGACGGGGCTACTGCTAATGTCATTCCATTTCTCATAGTGGAAAAACTAGGTTTGATCGACTAGATCAATCCCATGACGATGTCATGCTTGAAGTTGTTTAATGGGGCGAGGGTGCAAGTTAAGGGAACTGTACAAATCAACTTTGTAGTAGGGGATCAATTCCCCACAAATGTAGTGTTCATCGTTGTCAAGGAGATGCCCAGCTTCAACCTAATCTTGGGGAGGGTCTTGGTTGGCTTAGCTAAGGGCTATCTCATCACCCATTTACTAAGAGATCCACTTGCCCTATGCAGGAGGGGAAGTGATCATCCACGATGATAAGATGACTCCTCAAGCTATCAACAACATGGAGATGGAGCAGGGTTCAGCGATTGAAATCCCTGAAGATCAAACCCCTATCCGAACATTCAAACAGACCGATACAGTGGTCAATGAAAGCTTGGCTTGGGCTGAATTACCAGGGAGGGGATGATAGCATAGAGGAGTGGTGTAAGAAACCTCCTCATCCATACGCGTCGACAAATCTAAGAATGATCAAGAAGCAGCTGCGAAACTAGCAAACAAACACGTTAGCATAGCATGTTACATCGGTCCACATTGCTTACTGTTACACTGTTTACATTCTTTATCATTTCATGTTACATCGTCTACCATTACGCTTCTTCACTATCGCTTGGCCCGAAATGGCCTTAAACTATCCTTGGCCCGAAATGGCGTTAAACTATCCTCAGTCCAAAATGGCCTTAAACTATCATCAGCCCGAAATGGCCTTAAACTATCCTCGACCCAAAATGGCCTTAAACTATTGCCGACCCGAAATGGCCTTAAACTATCCTCGGCCCGAAATGGCCTTAAACTATTGTCGGCCTGAAATGGCCTTAAACTATCCTCGGCCCAAAATGGCCTTAAACTATCGCCAGCTCAAAATGACCTTAAACTATTGCTAGCCCGAAATGGCCTTAAACTATCCCCAGCCTGAAATGGCCTTAAACTATTAGTAGCCCAAAATGGCCTTAAACTAGTTACAGCCTGCTACAGCCTAAAACTAGTAATTTTGGTTATTCTTTTCCATGTGTGATGGCCCAGCCCAAAATGGCCTTAAACTATCGCCAGCCCACAGTGGCCTAAAATGTGTAACCTTTTCGACAAAGCATTTTTCTTCAGAAAACAAAATTAAAACCTTTCTTTTACAAACACCATTAACTGGTTTAAAAAATAAAAAAAACGTTATTCTTTATTGCCTTTTATTACAACAAAAATCCTTGACCAGTATTGCTATGCTACACATCCCCCTTGTTACCACCTCCATCTGCTTCACCCAACTCCACATCCACCTCATGAGGATCTTCCTCATGAAGATCTTCTTCGGGTGAATCCTCTTCATGGGGGTGATCCTCTCTATGAGGCTCCTCCTCATGGAGATCCTCTTCATTCCAATCCTACAATTTGACATGAGGTAAAAATTAGTGTCACAATAAAAATCATGCTTAAGAAAAATGCAACAGTTGCACAGCTTACCTATGACAGTCCTGCGTCGGCTGCGAAAGGACTTTGTTCCAGGCCAACTGACAGGGGTCGCATAATCTCGTCCTTAGTGAGCTATGCCCAAACGCTATCTCTTAGATCATTTCCAGCCTTGACCTTCCCCTTTTCCATAGGAGTCCACCGAGGTAGCTCAGGGAAAAAGAAAGTGATACTGGTCTCCCCGCCAAGGAGGGTCATCTCTCTCTCTCAGGGGATACATGCACTGTCACTTGTTCCTAGAACTTTTCATACACTCCAGAAGCACCGATGACATCGAGGAATAGCCAAAGGGACCATGCTTTAATTGTGGAATCTCTGTAATTTTGGTGGTAGGTAGCACATTCTTGCTTATACATGTGTTTATGATTTTTCTATGTCTACCCCCATTCTTGGACCCTTGTGCTGAAGTCCTTCCAGTCTTGGTTCTTCTGGGCTAGGAGATCCATTTACATTTGTTGCTTGATGAGCTCATGGCTGGCTTGGACATTGTTCCTGATGACCATCCAATAGCAGGCATAGTTAATCACAACTGTCCACCAATTCCCGTCATTGGTACCCCAGGCTTGTAGAAATTCGTTCTTGGACTCAAGGTCCTCCACCCTAGTAGTTAGGGCGGTTTTCTCTTTTTCTGCTTTCTGCAACCTCTTCCAAACTTCGTTGACATTCTGACTCTCCCATAGAGAATGGGTCGAGCACAACGCACATTTACGCATCTCATCTTAAATGCAGCGTGGCACTTTGGTCACCTCTGGTGAGGGTTCAAAGGTAGCATCTACGTCGATAGACTCTTTAGGATCCCATTTGAGGCAAGATGCTGTAACACAAAGATGACAATTAGACGCGACAGGATGACATAATGCAATAATTTCAACAATTCCTGCATAACAACAGTGACATACCAATCTCAAGATCAATTCGCTCCAAGTGACTGATCATATCGTTAACAATGCCCTCCATGAAGGCAAATTTGTTGAGGTCCTCAGCCCAACATTGAGTGGGGGTTGCTGACGAAGATGAGCCACTATTATCAGAAGTGCCTACTATGCAAAAAAAATGAGTTAAACATAACACAGTACACAAAGGCAAAATTGGAGAGGCTACAATAATGCAAAAATGCTATCTAGCAAACCCTCAGGGGTAATAGCAGGAGGATTTCCCATCGAAGAAAGGATAAGCAAGCAGTCAAACTCACCAGCGACAAACCACTCCTCCCTTTCCAGCCCATCCAAAAGGGTTGTGACATCCTCTATGCTCATCTTCCCTTCAGGCATGGGAGCCTGCATACTGCCCACATTGTCAACAGGGGTCTCCTTTTTCAAAATTGGGGCTCCTTCCCCATGCTGCAAGACTATGGCCCCTATTTCAAGGATCAATCCCTCCACATCTTTCTCTCTTCCTGTAGAACGCATCACAGTTACCAAAACTTTACTCACTTCCCACAAGCGCTACGTGATGAAATGACTTCTATACATAGCATAATATACATAAACTAATCATGCATTACTCTACTTACCAATTGGGAGATGGCTCTTGTGAAATTTAATTCGCAGTTTCCTTCCCTCTTCACCAGTCAGGCCGGGAGAATCCACAACCGAACGATGCTTTTTCCACTGAATTAATGAGGCTACTATTTCTACTGCTAGGTGCTTCCCCTTTAACGCATTGTTGGTGTTAGAAGGGGGTGCCCCATCCATGCTATCTCAGATTTGGAGGGGAGGCACCACCCAATCCCTAGTTGTCATTGAAAACGACTCCCTGATACCTTCAAGAGGATCTTGGGATCGGATGGTGCGAAAGACCTAAAAAATCCACAGCTTGGAGATCTGGTTACGATCCTGCTACACCTAGAATCCATCCATGTAAACCACCAGGAATTTAGCAAAATGTCGCAAACAAGCTATGAAGAAAGAAAAATGCACGTTGAAACGAGACTTAAGCTTCTTGTGAAGCTTGACCATTTCAGCCTACGGGCCTTCAACAAGGTGCTTGGCCCAGTTATATCGTGTCCCCTCTTCCATAACCTCCTGCATGATCCAAGCCTACTCTATTCCAAAGATTTTTCCTTGGGAGAGTAGCTTGGGGAAGGCACAAGCACGGAAGAGAGGGTAAATGGTGCCAGCCACCTCTAGTTGGATCTTCTTAGCGTAGATGCCTTTCTGCTCTTTTTTAGCCCCTATCCACTCCTCCATGTCCTTTTGATGTTTAGAACTCCTTTTGGATTTCTTTCTGACTGGGAGTCCATAAGAAGGAACACCAAAAAAGTCAGCGAATAGTTGAGAATTAATATCAAAACTCACGTGCACGTTATGCACGTGCGTGTGAAAATGCGTGGCTTGTTCACTAAAGGAGTCAACTAGGGCCAACATTTCAGCTACTAGGACATCAGGGGTTACAACTAGAAATAGCTCCATCAATTTGGCTTCCCAGAGGTTATTGGTTATGGTAGCTGGGGCTGCTCCATGGCAAAGCCAAGGTTGTGCCTCATTTATATCACCATAGCGAAAGAAGATGGTGGCTGCGTCATGCACAGAGGCTATCACTATGACCTCTCATGATTCTTTAACTATAAACATAAAACACAAAAAATAGGTTAGGCAAAACAACAAAACAATAAAATCTTAAACACTGTTTTCATCCCGTAGGGTCACACAGTTGATCAGCATAGCGTAACTTACCGTGTCTAAAGGGTAAAGGAAATGGTGGGAGTTTCACTTGCACGTCGTCAATGGTGATAGGATAGTCCAAAGTCCACTCCCTATCCAGCCATCCAAAGTCTCTACACTTGACAAAGAATTTGGCATACCGGATAGGGTAGTGTTGGATTTCAAATCCTAGTTGTCCCAAGACACTAGCACATATATTGCTGATGGAAGTGAATTCCTTTATGGCTGTTTGGACCATAGATAACATGTCCATATCACCCTAGAGACCATCCAAATCGATAAAGAACCTATGCCATAGAATACAGAAAACTATTTACATCTAACACAAAATCAGATAGCAGTTAACAAATCATAGCACCTTGACAACACTTACTTGTCGGCATAATACATGGTGCTAGGTTAGTTCTAAAAATAGGTGATGAGATGATGAGCTATGAACAACGTGTTGTAGGCATGATAACAATTAAACCTGGGTATCTCCCAGATCCAGGATAAGCGCCTCAAACCCTTGACACATTGTTCATGATCCCTCCCACCTACAGCCTCGATTGATTCGTCCACCAAAAATGTTAAAATGCTCTGTGTCGACCCAATCAGCAGCATTTCCAGAATGGCGGCGGCTGTCTCGGTTGACAGATGTGACCAAACAATTACGCTAAAGTTACGCAACAAAAATTGCAGGAACTCTCATGCGCCAGTTTAGAACCAAACTGCCTCTCCCCCTACACAAGCATGGGGAGAAGGAATGTTGGCCACGGGAACATTTAGACAGCATAGAATGCCCACAATGTCCAAAACGATCAGGATGGGCTTTAGCGTAACCCTTTACAATAAAACACATTACCATTAGAAAATATTTTAGACCTGCTAACAATGCCAAAACAAATAAAAAAAGCTCACAAGAATCTGTTACACAACACTAAGGTTCTTGCTACTTTGACTCCCAGAAAATCGCATGTTATGCTAGAGATGCATTACCCAAAACTGCCCAAACCCTTACGGTGG
This sequence comes from Gnetum montanum, assembly GCA_015680685.1. Taxonomy (NCBI): domain Eukaryota; kingdom Viridiplantae; phylum Streptophyta; class Gnetopsida; order Gnetales; family Gnetaceae; genus Gnetum; species Gnetum montanum. The sequence goes on along the minus strand of MNCI01001786.1, from coordinate 58,190 downwards.
TGCAAAGTCTTTCTATGACAACAATGATAAAGGTAATATGGCATATTGCCCTAGCGTAACACACGACCATTCCGGGCAAGTCAATGGAACCCTGCTTACGCTACGCAAGGGTACAACACCTAAACTCTTGACCAGTTACGTGTTGTGTTTGTACAACATTACCCATGATCACCAAAACCCTTACAACGGTGCAAGGTTTGTCTCCGACAACAGTGATAGGGGTAATATTACAAACTCCCATAGCGTAACTAGCACAGGCAGGTATCGACACCTAGCGCAGTGCACATTTTCGAAACAAATACAAATTACAGCACAATGACAGTGAAAATGACCTAATGCATATATCACACAGGGAAGTTGAAGAACAACTTACTGGCCAAGTGGAGTATCTCCCGAGTTTCGACTTGCGCCTTCAAAATTCACCCTAGACTTTCCTATACTTCATCGATCTTGGCCAACTTGGCGTGTTTGCGTTTAGTCTTCGGTGCCATTGTTACACTTGAATAACCTTTACAAAATCGTTAACTTATGCTTTCCTTCTTCTTTAGACTAACTCAACTTCGCTATGCTTGCAGTTTACCTTGAGGAAGAGCCATCTACTTATAAGCATGATGGTGAAAACTTTCTGTTTTCATGCCTGATCAACGCCGAACCTTCTCAAAGTGTAGTAATGTCAGTTTGACATGAAGCGTAAAGATCACATCATTAATCTCGTAGATATCGCATTAATTGCAGTCCGAAAAGACCCTAAACTAACGCATAGCTTATCATCTCGTAATTTGATTGCATTAACTATGGTCTACAAAGACCCTAAATTAGCTATTTTGCCACACTAAACACACCACATTATACTTTTAGCCATAGTCTGCGAGGACTTTAAGCTAGCACCTAGGAAACCTTGCTTGCTCTTTTCTTACAATTGTAACGGTACGCTAAGACCTTAAACTAGCAGCCTTTTGACATGTACCTCTAAAACCTTGTATCATTTCACCATGTTGAAAAAATAAATTTAACTACCTTTCTTCATAGTTTTGCAGGTTGGTTTGCAAATGGAGGAATCTTTGCTTGCACCCCTAGCCCTAATAGGCCCATACAGGAAAACCTTTAGAAAACCTAATCTTGCAATGATAAGAACCGACTCCTCCTCTTGTGAAATAACCATAGTAGCCTCGAAAGTATCACTAGATTGGCTAGAACATCTGGCCCAAACCTTAGACCTAGAGGCTGGTGATGTAACTGAGGATCCCCTCACTAAGATCTCTGTAGTTATGCACAAAGGAAAAAGAAAAAATTTGAAGGTTAGTTCTCTCCTTGACCAACAAGTGCAAAACGACATATCTTAAGTTCTCCAAGATAACGTTGCAGTGTTCGCATGGTCGTACGAAGACATGTCGGGTTTAGACTCATGACTAATACAACACAACATCGTGTTAGACTTGTGTATCAAAGCGGTTAAATAGAGAGCACAAAAGATTAAGCCCGAAATCGCGTTGGCAGTGCGTGATGAAATAACTAAGCTATATCAAGCTAGTTTCATCCACACAGTTGATTATTCAGATTGGGTGTCAAACATCGTTGTCGTTTCTAAGAAAACGAGAGGAATACGCATCTGTATAGACTTTCACAATCTGAACAAGGCAACGATCAAAGATAATTTCCCATTATCGAGTATTAACCAACTTATCGATACAACAGTTGGACATGCTTTACTATCCTTTATGGATGGGTTTTTTGGATACAATCAAATCCTTATCAACCCAGAACATCAACTGACTACAACTTTTATGACCCTTTGGGGAACTTTCTATTATACCATGATGCCTTTCAGGCTAAAAAATGCTAGAGCAATTTATCAACGTGCCATGACGTACATCTTTAGAAATTATCTCTTAGAGAGATTGAACGACTACGTAGACGACATAGCGGTTAAATCTAGGAAGTTAGTAGATCACCCAGAGGATTTAGAGTTAATCCTTAAAAAATGTCTCAGGAACGACCTACGACTCAACCCAAGAAAATGTGTGTTCGGAGTCAAAACCGGATGCATGTTGGGGTTTGTAGTGTCAGAAGTTGGCATACAAATTGACCCTGACAAGGTTAGGGCCATCGTTAACCTGGCACCACCTACAAACCTCAAAGAACTACGTGGGTTGCAATGTAGGTTATAGTTTATTAGAAGGTTCATCTCAAAGTTGACAGACAAGTTACACCCCATGCAACATCTGCTCAAGAAGGGGGTTAACTTTGAATGGACCGAGGACTATTAGTGTGCTTTTGATGACTTAAAGAAAGAGCTGTTACATTTGCCAACAGTTTTCCTGCCACAAAGGGATCAATCCTTCTACATCTACTTAGCAAGTTTAGATATGTCCATAGCTGCGTTGTTGTGTCAAAAGAGGGATGACGGGTTGGAAATCCCCATCTATTATCTAAGTCATGCTCTATTTGCATACGAAATGAGGTACAATGAAGTAGCGCGTAACTGCTTAACATTGGTTTTCGCACTCAAGAAATGTAGACACTATCTTTTTCGTAGCCAGGTTAACATAATTTGCAAGAACAACATTCTACGGGCCATCACAAAAAATTTATACAAGATCAGTAAGATAGCCCGATGGAAGGCCATCACAGCAGAATTTGACTTACACTACGTTGGCCAATATTCTACGAAAGGCCAAGCGATAGCCGACCAACTTGTAGCATCACCTGTTAACGATCAGGCAACGATAGAGCCTAAATTTCTAGACGAACATGTACATAGTTCAAGCCCTATATCAACAGTCCTTGAAGTGACATTACACTTTAATGGAGCTTCAATTACTAGAGGTGGTAGTGCCGCCACCGTCATCATGCTTTTCCCTGAGGATGTTCGTCCATTGGCTTACCGCCTGGCGTTTCCCTGTACAAACAATGTGGTAGAATACAAGGGGATCCTCAAGGGATTGTTAGTAGCTAGAGAATTGAACATTCAACACCTGGAAATCCAAGGCAATTCAATGCTCATTGTCAATCAAATCACAGAAGTCTACGCCTGCAAAGCCATGCATCTGCAACCTTATTGCGATATGGCTAAAGATCTTCTAAAACAATTTACAACGACTGATGTCCAACACATGTCGTGTAGTGAGAACACCATAGCTGATGCACTAGCTACGCTAGCTTTAACATGCCACCACATTTGTTCACCACCTTGCCCACTTTAATGATGGAATGTACAGATCATGTCATCCAAGCTGCGCAAATCTCTTCTTTAAGTGCAGAAGGAACGCCAAAATGGTACGACAACATTAAAACCTACCTTCTACGTGGCGAACCACTACACGAGTTGACATTTGCACAAAAGGACGCAATCCGCAAGCATGCCAGGCAATACATCATCATCAGAGACAACACTCTATGTAGGTGTTCCTTTGATGGGGTATTGTTAACCTACGTTAATTATGACCAAGCACAAAGGATAGTTAGCGAAGTCCATGAGAGACTATGTGGAGGACACATAGCCCCACGAGCCATGGCTGCTAAAATCAGATGCTTAAGGTATTACTGGCCGTACATGGAACAAGATTTCCTTACCAAAGTTAAGACATGTGACACATGCCAGCGTTATGCAAATCTAATACACGTGTAACCAATTGAGTTGCATACCACACAGCTCACTTGGCCATTCCAACGATGGGGGCTAGACATCATAGGTCCCATCACACCTAAGTCTTCCGCAGGACATAGTTTCATTATCACTGCCATTGAGTACTTCAAAAAATGGGTCGAGGCTATTCCCCTATGAAAGACTACATCTCAACAGGTTTAAAATTTTATCTTGGATAACATAGTAACAAGGTTTGGGCTTCCCATGACTATTGTGACTGACAATGGGCCACAATTTAGTAGTACTGAAGCCAAATATTTTTGCAATAACCATGGTATTAAGTAATCTTTTTCCTAACCATATTACCCACAAGAAAATGGTCAAGCAGAAGCAACAAACAAGGTGGTTATCAATTTACTAAAAAAGATGCTCAGCAGCAACAATAAATGATGGCATGAGAAAATCCTCTACGTGCTATGGGCCCATCGTACGACATGCAGAACAGCTACGAGTAGAACACCATATAGCCTAGTCAATGGATCTGAAGTAGTGTTGCCCCTTGAACTACAAGTTCCCTCACTGCGGATGGTCCTCTCCATGGTTATAAATGAGACTCAACACAATGAGTCCAGGAGCGTGGATCTAGACTCAGTGGAGGAGAAATGCATCTAGGAACTTAATAGCATCGAAAAATATCAAGACAAGTAAAGGAAGAAGCATCATCGCAGCTTGCATCAGCAACCAATCAAGAAAGAAGACTTGGTCCTCAAAGCCGTTCGTGAACCAATGAGAAAATTCTCTGCAAGCTGTGAAGGCCCCTTCCTAGTTGTCAACACATATGACAACGAAGCATTCAGACTAGCAGACATCAACTACAATAAGCTTACAAACCTGGTGAATCATATGTACTTGAAGCAGTACCACATTTAGATGTTAGCTTGGCTAGAACGCAAGGTAACAATCGTCTACTATGATGTAAAACTAGTAGTGTTGTAACAAACGTTCGCTACGACGTAAAATTGGTAGTGTCGTACACGTCTACTACGATGTAAAACTAGCATTTTTTGCACGTGTTTGTCATGACGCTAAAATGGAAAAGCTCTCGATCATCCACCATGACGTAAAATTGGCAAGGTAAGCATCTATCTACTGAGACCTTAAACCAACATAGGCTTGTCCCTAGGTCACGATACAAAATTGACACCCACAGCATGGTCTGCTAGGACCATAAACTAGCTCTTCCACCATTTACTACGATGTAAAACTAGCACACTTTGATTTGCCCAGACTTTAAATCAGAACCATGGTCCACTAGGACTTAAAACCAACAATGACGGTCTACTAGGACCTAAAAATGGGATTTGCCAACAGACCATCCATGAAACAAGTGGGCTTAACCATTTTTGTATGACATCCCCATCAGACAGCACGGGTAGGATGTTGGAACAGACGTAACGTCGTTACCCCTCGGCATTCTACTGATTCCTCGGATATGCCAAAGGCCATACTACTGAGCCCTCGAAGATGCCACCACAACATTCACTCAGCAATTGTAGCTCCCGAGGTCAGCATCGCCAGTTGAAGCCCCAAGGAAACTATGGTCACCCATAGCCTTGGTTGCCTCCAGCTGCCGCTGCCTTTAGGATCTGGCTTCTCAGATTCATCTGACTGGCTCTTTGCCTAGTCAGATGGATAAGATGAACCTGGCTGTCAATGGTGAATTCTTGAGCGGCAGTTTCAACAAAGGTACCCTTACCTTGTTGCTACGGTCCCCTTTTTATGGTGCATTCCCCTTTCCACTTCGGATGAAACTTGTTTCAACAACCTCCCTAGTGGTTAGGACAGTTGCTTTTGCTCTCTATTCTTTGTTGTATTTTTTAGGTTACTTGCTACAATAGCATCATTCAAAGATGCATTCACTAGGAGGGCGAGGCGTCACAGCGTTCTGAGGTGGCTGCTTGGACTAGCCTGACTACTTGGGAATGCAGACCCTGCCTTTCCCCTCTAGCCATCTTACCATACTTTTTCCCTCTCTTATCCTTGCAACTACCCTTACTTTCTCCTCCTGTTTTTACAAGATGTAAACATACAGGGAACCTTTCACACATGATAACTGTCACGTTCATGAACTGGCATAATGCAACTCGCCTCATGGAATGCATCTGTATGCAAGTTAAAACCCTATATAGACGTAAAGCAGCTCGTCAAAAAAAATAGAAAACTCCAGGCAAAATGGATGATACGCAACTCATCCAGGCCATACAAGCGTAACACAACTCACCTAGAAAAGCCCCACATATACAGTGCAACAACGTAATCTCTCGTGAAAACACCAAAGAGAAGTTATCTAATAACATGTTTGCGAGGTATCCTACTCACACTTAAGCCTTCCCCAAACCTCTCTCCCTCACACTTGTGAAATCCCTCTTCTACTCCTTACGCTCCTAACCTTCGCACTTCCAAGTTTGACATAGCAACATCTGAGCAGCAGTCGATGAACGTTGCTGGCATCTTTGCCTCTGTGGTGTTTCGCATTCTTTGTCGACGTCTCTTGGGCAAGCCCTCCAAAAGTCAACAAAGAGGGGCCATTGAAACATTGTGAAATTTCGAGACCTTGATGATTTAGCAAAGTCTTGAAGTTTAGGCAAGGATTTCATAGGCACAACATGAAGACATCCGAGTGATGGAAGCATTGGAAAACAGTTGCACATCTCAGCAAGTTTTATTTTTCGGCTGAGGGCCTGCTACACTATGCTACGCAACTTAGCATAGCAGACTTCAGGAGGACAGGATAGAACAAAGGATGCACAGTGACAACACTTCAACTTTTCAAGTTAACCATGCTTCCAAATCTTAACTTTTTATGTGTTATGCCGCGTTACGCTACACAACGTAGCACCGTAGCACAGTTGAAATAGCTATAACAACAAGGATAGAAAAATTCAAATAGTAGCAGTCATTATGCCATGATACGCTTCCCAGCATATTATAGCATAGCAGCAGGGTGGTTACGCTATGCTATGCTTTAGAGTGTGGCACAGCGTAGCGTCACAAGCTTCAGTTGTAGCATGCCAGGTCAACGACATTCTATGGGCCCAGGACACATGTCATCTAAACCACATTCTTCTCCTAACCCTAATCCTATAAATACCTTGGCAGAAAATGCTCAAGAGGTTGGAAAAGGTAAGAAAAGTGGGTTGGTTTGTTGGCTAGCTGGCGAAGAAACAAAAAATAAGTTGGCAACAAAAAGAGGTCGAAAAATTTGAGGCAGTTGATGAAAGTTGGCAAGAACATTAACGGTGATAGAGAGAAGCTTTTTGGCTAGAGATTGCAAGTTAGCAAACATTTTTCTTCGAGCTTGACTCCCTTGCTCCCAGATAGGCTAGTGAACAAGGTAGATTGGCCTTTTGCTTGTTTAATCTCTAAATAGCTTCTTGTTGGTGGCGGATACTTCGTCCAAACTGGAGTCTGCTTGCAAATCCCATTGTATTCATCATATTTGTTCATAAGATAGATCCCAGATCTCAAGATCGTGCATTTTCTAAATTCAATTCATTGCATTCTATTTACATTAAATTTTACAGTCGTTTTGCATAGTTTACATTGTTTTCATTGCCTTCAAGATCCGATCTTGGAGTAGATCTCGTATTATCCTCAGTTGGTATTACATTTTCATATCAAATCATCATCTCGTTATATAATCGTTAACAAATTTACTAACTAAGTAAGTCCCTGTTTGATTGACAAGACCGTTCAGGGTACCTTGGATTTGTTTTCTCTAGCACGGCCCTCACATAGATCCGAGGTTGGAACTGTGTACACGGAAATCCTCTTGGTGTTTCCAGTAACCAAAGTTTTCCGTCGTTACATCCAAGTGTATGTATTTACAATTTTTTACAAAATTGGATGTTCATTACAATAGAACTAAACACCATGAACAAAACTAACATCCAACTCCTCTAGTAGCTGAAGATCAAGGGAGAAGATTCAATGATCGTGAAGGCTCCTCGTTGCATGGTGTTACAGTTATCCCTTGGTGAAGATAGTCCCACTTGTAGTCCACGCTTCCCACTACAATCACAACAAAATTGTGCATTAGTGTGCAATGTGTAACATATAGCTTTTAGGTAACTTATCTCACCAATAGTTACACTTGGCTAGGTTGTGATTATGGTGGATTGATTCCTTTAATTGTGTTAGTGGGAGATTGAAAAATAGTGGGAAATGGATAAGCAATCCATTATGAAATTTTGAAAATTCCAAACATGATGAAATTCTTGAAGAGGATTAAAGAATTCACAATAATAAAAGGAAGATTTCATTAAAAAAGTTTTTGAAGATGTGCATAATTGGATGTCATTGATGGGGCATGCAAAAGGATTTGGTTGTGAGGATGTCTAAGGATAAAGAACTTAACTAACCTAACCAAAGGAATGCAAGTGGATCCTCCCCAAAGTAGGCACATATCCTTTATTAGCCTTGCATAACTTCAAATTGAGGAGTTTGTGGGCACCATGGATGATTAATGGTCATGGAAAGTTAAGTACAAAAACCCAGAAGAAGCTACCTAAGAATTTAGACATATCAAACCAAGACATTGAACAAGAACATGAAACTAGTAGTGAGTGTAAATTTTGTAGTTAAATGACTTAATAAAATTCATCCTTAGTCTATACCAAAACCAACCATGTTCAGTGACTTTGCATCACCACTCTAAGACTAGTCCACCCCCTTGAGACATAAGAGTACTCCCACAGAACAACCACCATTCCTTATTTAAGAAGAAAAAAGAAGCAAAAAGTGAGAGAGGGCCTTAGAGGGTACCTTCACACATGGGTAACATGTCTTTCTAGTCCCATAACTAGTGCTTGTAGACCATTTATTTTGTCCAAGGAATGTACTTTGAATTCTCATTAGTTTTTTTGAAATGGGAATCACCCCATGCAAAGGCTTATTCAACTTCCTATTATTGGCCAACAAAGAATTTTTAAGTAATTTTTTAGATTGCTTAATTTTTGTTAAAATTGGCCACCATGCTAAGTGGATAAAATAGCCTTGATCTTAATTAAAATTATAAGAATGAATTCTAATTTCAAGGGCTTATCTAATTTTTCTATCTACAACATTATCCATTAAACAAAGAACTTCACTATTATTTATTAACCACTTATGATTTCTAAAGAAGTTGCCATTTTTAAGGTCTATTATATTATATGTCTTTCAAGTGCTCTTTCAATCTAACAAAGAAAGTTCTACTAGTTTTAACAATATAACGTTTACCATAAATGCAAGAGATTTTATAACCATTATTATTTAGAATGTTCTTTTTATCTTTTAAGATTATGAAAATAGTAGGAGATTTTGTTATATGATTTAAAGAGTGTTATAACATCGTGTTTTATTTTTTAAAAATCTAGCTATTTTTCTCAAAAGTACCTTTAATGTAAGAAATGTTGTTAAGTTTTTTATTTGAAATATAATTATCATTATCTAAATTTTTTGAGTCAATATTTATATCAAAAGGAACATCTATTTTATCTATCCTATAAATGTTGCATTATAATTTTTTCATAATATTATTGTATATTTTTTAATGAAAATAAGCTTGTATAAATCAACTTTATCCATTATTTAGTGATAGTCTTTTTATCAAAGTCATTAAGTTTAAATAGTGTTCAAAAGATTAACCTTTTTATGAAAAGAAGTTGTCTTACAAATGTTGAGAGCTTTGATCAAATATTACATCTAAAATCCCAATCAAATCTTACAATTTAATTAGTAAGCTTCATTTTAGTTCATATCAGCTCAAAATAGAAAGTGAGAGATGGATTAACTCTCCTAGGAAGAGTGGACATGTAGGTTATGTTAGATGGAAGCTTTTGATGAGGAGGAGGATGTTTTTCTTTATTTTCCTTTGATTTAGCATCTTAGATAAACATATCCGACTATAACAAAAATTTTATATGATCTATTTTAGTTGCATCTAGTGGTACTTAGCCACTGTTAAATTTATTTTTATTTTTATTTTCTATGAGATGAATGTGTTGTCTTATTAATAGATGTTTTTAATTTCAGAAATCTAAAGTAAAATTTTGTATAAGTTATTTACCCCACAACTACTTATTCTAAGTTATTATATTGAAGAAATGTTTAAAGTATGCTACTTCTCAGATTTATTCCTATCCAATATAATTTCCTAGTAATGAATCATTGGTTGGGGTGCATCAATGAGGTCACATCGACGTGTCCTCATCGATGCATGCCTATCGATGCATTCTCATCAAACACATGGGGAGATGTGTCAATGCATATGCATTGATAAAGTGTTTGTGTCTACCTATATAAATGTAGGCACCCACCACATTTATTTGATCATTCATTTAGTAGCTTAACAAAGTTCTTGCAGTTTGCTTTTACAACAATTAGAATATTTTCCAAGTGCACATAGTAAGAGTCAAAAAGTGTATAGATCCTTATTTGAACACTAATGTACTAGGACACTTCAGTGTAACAACAATAAAGATGAGATTCTTGATAAACGTTGCAACATTTGGAATTAGCTTAATGTTTACTTTAATACACTTAATTATTCATGCAATTTACTTCAATGTCTCTAGTTAATTCAATACGATTAATTAATACTCATAAGTATGATTACCTTGAACATAAGCATGAAATTAGCTTAAGGCACTAGATAGTTATTAGATTAATTAGTACTTACTCACTTTATTTTACGCTTAGGATAAAATAGATAAAAATATAAAACTATATAAATCATGTGCCTTGGTTACACTTAACCATACACTTACACTTATACAAGTGGAACCAAGAAGACAACAATTACATCCTTAGATTCACTATCCTAGATGACATGCACTTAGAAAGCTAAATTCTCCAGAATTTGACTATATTGCATGTAAACACTTTTAATTTGTATGGTTAGGTGTAGGAACTACTTGCTGCTCATCATTTGCACCATTGCCAAGGACTTTAGTTAGCTACATGTGCTACATAGGAAGTTAGTAAAATTATTCAATGACATTGTAATGAACCCTAAGGTTACATAATTACGATAAATAATAATAACATAAGCATAGTATTTTTCTTAAGCACTAACATGGATTCTTTTTGCAAGGAAAATTCTCCACCATTCATAAGCAAATCCAGTCAGCAACAACAAGAAGGTCATAAGAGGCTAGTGTCCCAATAGTTTAAGGTGGTTTATGCTCATTTGAATGAGTATACTCTAGACTTCACCTTCATCATACATCTGGATGAGCAGCTATAGTGAAGGGACATGGAAGGCAACATCATGTTGCCTCTCAAATAATCCGTTCTTGCAATGCTCTTGAACAATCTTATCAAACTGGGCATTGCTGGACTCAATTCTAAATATGAAGTGCAAGATCATGTCTATTAGGATTATCATCCCATAGAGGCACATAAAAAGAAAGATCAATAGATTGAGGCCCAATATGAGACCACAAAACACAAAAAGAGGCCTATCCACTTATTCTTCCAAACACACAAAGAAGGGGAGGACTTCTTTTAGGGATCTCTCCATACACTAATTCTCCTCCTCTCTTTGATGAGGATACATTTAACCAGTAGATACACTCAACTGTAAGCAATCTTGATTTTGGTAACAATGGATCCCACTATTAGAGAGCCTTGAAAGGGAACAGCCAGGGCAAGAATGAGTATAAGCACCAAGGAAAGGAAAAACATGGTGACTTTGGTAGGGACCAAAGACGTAGACATTGCACTAGTGGTGGTGGCTCCCCTTCCTCTTTGCCTTCTTTATCATCATTGTCTTCCTCCTCTAACTTTGAGCCAAGCCATAGGATTAACAAAGATCATGATGGAGGTGATTGGTGGGATAGAGATGATCGCAAATCCTATCAAATAGTAGGGACCATAGGTGCAGATAATCAAAGAAGGCCCACCACTAAAAAAGAAGGGATAATAGAGCTCATCATAGGCATCATGGCCATGATAGGAACCATAGAGAACACTATGACTATGATGAACCTCTACTTACTATAAGAAACATGTCGAACATTGTGGAGGTGGTTAGAATACCAACAAGACACATGAAAGATAGCTACATCAAATGGTTGGACATGAATAATATCCCTAAATTTGAAGGTAAATATAATTTTGATTCACAAAATCATCTCCAAGTTTTCATGATGCTTGTGCCTTACAAAACATAGAAAATATGTGGAAAAATTTGAAACTATTTTCTAGGACACTCATCAAAGAAGCTAAAAGTTGGTATTAGTCCTTAGAACTAAAATCCATTTAGATATGGAGTACAAAACTTGAATTATTCAATGATAAGTATTAGACATACTCTTGAGTATTCAACTTGAGAAGCTAGATCCAAGGATGGAAACATGGAACTCATGAATCCTTGGATGTAGCCATGGGTAGGTACTACTCCTTGTTGCATCGATGCCCAGTCCATGACTATGCTCAAAGGGATCAACTATACCACATCATATATAGGCTCTAAATTAAAATGAGAAGAGCTCTTGAGGTCTATGCTCAAGGGAGGCTTTTAGAGCTAAGGTCCCATCAAATCCAAAGGTTAATTAAGTGGCTAAGGAGGAAGGTGAGCTGAGAAAGAGAGAAAGTACAGAGGAGTATAATAGGGACCCCTCTCTCTGTAAGAGGGAGGTTCATTTCTATGTCAATGGGAAGGAGGCACCACTTAATGAAGTGGTGCAACAGAAAACCTTCTTGATCCAAAAATTTTTCTCTAAAATATCGACCAAGGTTGATAAAATGTGGAACTCCTTGTATGAAAAATCTCAAACTACTCTAAGAATTGCTGAGGAGAACATAGAGCAAGGAGGTAGTGAACATGATAGAAGGAAGAGAAAGGAAGTTGCATATGCCCATCATAAGGATAAGGGCAAAGTTTTTGCAGTAGAAGAGGTTGTGGATTCTGAAATAGATGATGATGGGTGTAACATCTGTTAATATGAACATCCTAAGGAATGTTGTTTCATTATGTCACACTTGCAAAAATTTGGGTGTATGTTTTGAGTTGTAGATTGGCTAAATGATAAGCACCCAGGAGCTTACCTTATCCCCAAGGTAACTATCTACAGTTCCATCAATAATCCTACTATCCAAGTAGAGCACCACCTCAACCTCATGAGTGGTATTAGAAATGGCAACACCCATAGTCATGGAGGATGCCACCATCAAGGTAGTAATACCCTTATTACTAGCTAGATCCATATGGGTATTATGTTTAGTAACCCATTTCTCCAGGTGAATCTTCTAGTCACACTTCCTTCCAACATCACTAATACCCTCCTGAGTATTATAGAGAACCATATCTAAGGGGTGAGTCTCCATTTCCTTATTATCCTAATTATCCTTCCACTCCTACACCTCCTTCCTTAACTCCTTTACCACTTGCTCCATCTATGTAGGGAGAAATACTAGCATAGCCATAGTAGAGACATGTTGTGAGGGTCATAAACATATAGCCAACTTTTTAGTTGAGTAGTTCTGAATCAAGGCCTTGTAAGAGATCATTCTTTAGAATCAAAAGTTCCATGAAGACCTCACAAAAACCTATGGCTATGTACCTTAATTCTACATCCTTTATAATATCCTTTGAGAAGCCTTCAAACCAAACTCCTCCCAAGGTGTACACTGTCATGTTAACCCATGTAATTATTGATTGGATAAAGGTTGGCCATCTTCTCAAGAAAAGATCTGATCCTGGGAGTTCCCTTATCACCAGAAATGCACCTTGTAAAGCTCTTTTGGACTTAATGTTTGAATTCAATTTGATTTCACAAGAGATGTATAAAGCCTAAAACCTACCTCCACTAAAAGAGAGCAATATAATGTTGGAATTGGTAGACTAATCCATCACTGTTCCTTTGGGATTGGTTGAGGACATCATTACCATCATTTGTGGGTCATCTTATCCTACTAATTTCCTAGTAATCAATATAGAGAATAATAGAGATGACTTTCCTATTATCATGGAAATGTGATGGATGAGTGCTATAGATGTATAGTTGGGAATAAGAGACCTCTCCTTAGAAATTTCTAAGGAGAATGAATTAGGTAAAATTAAGAAGAAGAAAGTTCCATGCATCATGTACAATGACATAGAGTGCCATTGCATGCAAAAACTGTGGACCATAAAGGGCATATCACCTTTGGCATGCATACAGTGTGCTAATGTTACAACGATTCAAATGTGCTTGTACACAATAGCCACTAAGAAAGAAGGTACACAGTGGTTGGTAATTAAAAATAAGGCTAAACTAGCAACATGCATGGAACCAACCAAGAGCCTCATGAATTCTTGTCCAGAAAGCATGGCTCAAGTGAGGCTAGTTGTTGACCACCATACGCAAGNCGCGATATCGCGTACGCGATATCGCAGGTGAAGACGCGATATCGCGACCTAGTGAAAACCGCGTCTCATCATATAACAAAAAGATAAGCTACCCTACCTAAACTATGTGCCTCAACACAAAAAATTTCACACATTATGGGAGGGGCCTTACATTCATCATAACACCTTTTCACTTAAGGCCATGATGATATGCTAGCCTGATAGCTTGCATAAAAGAATTATGATCAATACCTTTTCTTGAACCTCCTGATAGGCTTGCAAACTTAATCCTTTGGATCTCCCCCTTTCAACTTAGTCATGGGGGAGATGACCATCCATCCTGATATGAAAGAAAGTAGCTCCTTAGTTTTTAGCTTTTTTACATCATTTTTAATATGTTTTTCTCTTTCTTGAGTATTTTACAAAATTTTCTATATTTTTCTTTATTTATTTTGCATTTTTCATATGATTTTATTTTATTTGCTGCTAGGATTTGGTGCAAATTTAGTTGATAATTGATGGTTCTTTGTACTATACATTATTATTTGATTATAAATGTCTAGATTCCATTTTTCAATTTTGAAGTTGATGAATGACACATTGATTCTTTTCATGTTAATAGATTTAGTCCACATCATCCACCAATTCATACAACTCTATTATATCCCTTTGTTTTGGAAGTATGAGATTCATTTTTAAAAATAACTTATAATGAACTTGTGACCTTGGTGTTTTTCAAACTTGGGATGAATTAAGTGGAGAGATAAGGGTGTAACTTTAAGGGGATTTAACATCTTTGTACTTGGCTAACCTCTGGGGTGCATCAATATCTCCACAGATCCTTTGTCATTCCTATGTTGACCAATAATAGGAAGCTATGTCTTTGCATGGTGTCATTTCTATTTAATAAATACAAAAAAATGGAAATCCAAAGCACACCCCTTAGACATGATAAGAGGCTACAAGCACTAGTTATGAACTTGGAAAGACATGTTACCCATGCCTGAAGGCATCCCTTTAATTAAGGCCCTTTTCACTTCCTACTTCTCTTTTCTTCTCTCTTTGGAATGGTGGTTGGTCTATGGGGATACTCTTGTACATTGGGGGATGGAATAGTCTAAGTGTGTCAATAAGAAGTCACTGGAAATTTTTGGTCTTAATTTGGACTAAGGATGGACATTATCATGTCATATTAACCACATACTTTACAAGGGACTTCATGTGACCATGATAAGGGACTCCATTCCACACTCTTTCATCCATTTATGCTCTCTATCAACCACCTCACTACCTTTTCTCATGATTGTTTCAATGTCTTTGTTTTGATATAATTAAAATTCTTTGGTGGCTTCCTTGGTAATTTGATTCTTAACTACCCACAACCATTAATCAACCATGAGGCCCATGGACTCCTTGGTTTAAGGACATGCAAGGGCATTAAGGGCATGAGCCTACTATGGGGAGGACCCACTTGCATGTTCCTTGGTTGGGAAGGTTAAGTTCCTTATCCCTTAAACATTTTTTGCTTATAACCCTTATGCATTCCACATCTATTACATCCATTTTGCACTTCTTAACAAATATTCTCCAAATTAAATCTTCTTTTTCTACATATGCTTGCCTTCTTCAAGCATTTCATCATGTTGTTGGATTTTATAGCTTCCTTTGGACTTCAATTTGACGCAAAAGATCTTTTTCCTTCCTTTGTGTTTTCATGGTAAAAAATTTTCCCTACGACTATGTTGATGTCGCCCTATTGATGTAGTGGGCTATGTAGATGCATCCTTGTCAACGGGACCCCATCAACGCAACACAAAATCTCTATATACATCGTAAACACTTAGCAAAAATTTTTTCATTTGCTTTCCAATAAGGAAGGAGTTTTTGCTATTTTTAGAGACCATAACTTTCACAGCACTTATTTGATTAACCCTGGTCTTCTTTCCTACAACTACTGGAGGTGAGATTTATATTGTGGGGGCCACAAACCTTAGGTTTTTGATAGAGAAATTTTGAAATTTTTCTAACTCTCACAAAGTTTAATGAATACAATAATATTAAAAATCACTAACTCAAGAATGTTAAACCTTTCCAATGAACTCTAGTAGCTATCAAAATACAATAATAATAACATAATATTAGAATAATCAATCCACCATAATAACAACCTAGCTTAAGTGTAACTAATCAAAGGAGACAAGGTATCAAACTCTCTAAGTTACACATCAAATGCTAATCTTGGACTATGTTGTGATTGCATATGGTACCTAGACCAAGGGATAAATGGCTGTAGGAGGGAGGATCATCCCAACATAGGGAAAAGTAGCCTAGAGGAGGAAGGGGCCAACAACAGCTAGAGTAGTCCCAAGAACAAATGACAAAAATTCATGTAATAAGATCTCTTCAAGAGGAGCCCAAAGTGGAATCTGTCTAATATATTTTTGCTGCTAAGATTAAGAAATCACACCGAGATGAGGCAACTGAGCGTAGACCAAACCTAGAAGTCACCCTGATAGAAGCCTGCCTTAAGCAACTTAATTCCAAGGAGATCAAAGGTTTAGTTCTTTAAGAACTAAACTTTGGTCCATTCTTAAACTTGACACTAGAAGAGGTAAAAACCCAACTACAAGCCTCTTCCATGTGGCCTATCCTCACTTCCAATGGGGAGTGGTACATTAGAGTGATGTACCTCTTCTAGAGAAATAGGTAGGTTGATGCTATGGTGAAGATAAAGAACATCAGTGTGTCCTACTGTGTGGAGGTCATTGCTAAGGCCCTTAGGTTACCAAATATTGAGTAACCTTGGTGGAAATATCAATGCAAGCATATCCAAAAGTAAGGAAAGAGTGGACCCAATGGTGCAATGGAGTTTCCCATAAGGACTATGGCATAATCACTAAGGTAGAGAGGGTGTACTTAAAAATCATGGTCTACCACCTTGATCCAATGATAAGCCTAAGTAAAATCACAACCTTCTCTGTTCGTGCATGTGCCACTCTAAGTGGTAAATTCCCTATCAATCTCCCACAACTCATCTATTTGGAGATTGAGAAGTGATTCAGGAGAATGAGTGTGGGAGAAAGGCATTTCCCTTCCCATGCCTCATTCACAAATTGTGCAAAAGGGAAGGTATAACTTGCTACACCAATGACATCCTTCATCATGATCCTACTACATGTTGGATAGAGATGATGAAGGATAAAGTACCTACCAAGTTGCAAGAAGAGGAGTAGCCACTACCACCACCTAATCATGAAGAAACAACATCGGAGGCTCACACTACCATTGAGAAAATCCTATAGTAGCATCAAGTTGGACTAAGTGGTGGTGAATCCCCCATCTATTGACTAATGTTGATCCATCTCAACAAAGTGACTATAGTTGGTTGGAGGAGATGGTATTACTATTTTCTATTCAAAGGATGCAGGTGCCTACAAGGTCAAATCCTAACATCTAAGAAGTAACAGTGTTCCTTCTAGGATAACAATAATTACTAGAAATCTTTGGGAACACTGCTACTTTCTTAGTGTGCTTGGAGGAGGCCAAGGGGGCAACTGTCTTGGTGATGCAACACTAAGGGTAGGAAACAATGGAAACTATGGTGGCTAATAAAGTGGTAGAAGCACTTAACATTCTTTAGGGCCTCTGTGCTTGATATTACTACACTCAAGGATGTGTAGATGTCAGCAGGAGCAAGAAGTAAAAGACTTAGTGCAACCCAGCATGAGAAGGTGCTAGACCAACTAATGAGAGCCATGCAACTACTTCTGAAGATCTTTGATCTCCTAGATACCATCATAGCAATCCAATTGGAACTTCGTAAGACTAGGGGCAAGCTCATCATTGCCAATGCCCAACTTGAGGGAGATACATTAGAGAATTGATGATTGGCTATCGAGGTTGTAGAGTTGAGAGTCTGACTAGCTAATTCCCACCATGCTCAGCTTGGCCATAACAAGAGATGAAGCTTTTCTATAGCTTCAACACAAACTTTAAGAGGCTATGCACACAAAGAAGATGGTGATCTTCAACTAGTCCTTAGCAGAGACCATGACCTATCATACCAAAAAAAATTTGATGGAGACCCATAAGGAGAATGTAGTTCTAACTAGAGACATTCATTTCCTACAAAATGTCAAGACACAAAAGGAGAAAATGCTAGAATTTTTGCATCAACAATAGGAGTAACTTGCTAAGGTGAATTTGAATTTGAGGAGGTTGGCTACTAAAAATAGAAATCTCTCAATGTATAACATCTATGCCCTTCACCAGAAAATAGAAATTGGGATTGCCACTTGGAAAAATAAGGCCCTAAAGTTTGAACAAGTTAAAAATCACTAAAGAAATCAAGTTGGCCTTCTCAAAGAGTTTAATGAAAAGGAGATCTAGCTAGTGAAGGCAAATGTCAATGAGGCCTTCCAGTAACTCCAAAAAGGAGGTAACGTGTGGTAACCCATCTTCAATGGATGTAATGTGTACAAAAAAGCAAAAATCCACCTCAAGGAGTTATAGATCGAAGAGATAAGAAAGTACATGAAAGTGGCAACCTCTAGTACATGAACTTGACAATGCTGACTGCCAGAAGGTTGAGGTCAGAACTTGAAAAGAAAGTGGCTAGCTCATACCTCTTGTATAAGGGAAAGTTAAAGTATCATAAGAAAACAAAATAGAAGATTAAAATGGCTAATGCAGAGCTTGAAGTTCTCTACACATGCTTCACAAAACAACAATTTTTTGCAAAGAACCTAGCCAATAGAATGAATAACTACTAGATGCTATAGAATGCTATCAGAGCATTTGACATCATACAAAAATAATTCACTTCCTAGTTCATCAATGTTAAGGAGTTGTTCTTAGCAATTCCATGCCTATGGGATGTTCCTGTACCAACTCGCATTGGTGATGCCACGTGGACTATGTATGATCCTTGGTCTAAGGAGGAGAAGATGAAAGCCTTACTAGATGCTTTTCATCTTCCACCAGTAGTAGCAGCTACAACAAGATAGCCACAATCACCATAGCCTCAACCTCAATTTCCACATGCACCAGAGGCAAGGAAAGATCCTTCAACACCTTAGGAGCCTCCACCTCCTAGGACCATTTGATTTTCTGTCAAAGGAATTCTAGTTATCCATTTTTGTAAAGGTATTCAATTTTTTTTCATGAACAACTATTTTTGTAAACATTGTAAATTTGTACACTTGGGAACTTAGTGTTAGTTTGAGTCAATTAGTCAGTTACTAATTCCATATCTTCCCAAATATTGTAAGAAGTTTATTCCTCCATTTGTTCACTTGAGGATGAGTTTTCAGTTAGTCATAGGGGTATGATGAATCATCAGTTGGAGTGCATTCATGAGGTCACATTGATGCATCCTCATTAACATGTACCTATCGATGCATCTCCATCGACACATGGGGAGATGGGTTGAGGCATATGTATCCACAGAGTGTCTATGTTTGCCTATATCAATGTATGCACCCACCACATTTAGGGGATCATTCATTTAGTAGCTTAACAAAGTTCTTGCAATTTGCTTTTCCAACAATCAAAATATTTTCTAAGTTCCTGCAATAGGAATTAAGAGCTATATGAATTCTTATTTGAACACTAATGTACATGGACACTTTGGTGTAACAACAATAAAGACGAGCTTCTTGATAAACCTTGCAACATTTGGAATTAGCTTAATATTTACTTTAATACACTTCATTATTCATGCCATTTACTTCAGTTTCTTTAGTTAATTAAATAAGATTAATTAATACACATAAGTACGAGCACCTTGAACATATCATTAATTCTTGGTAATCCTAGTAGTGCTAGCACTTGATAACCCATTAATATTATAATGTATTCATGATGTGTACAGTAGGTGGGACCAAATGGTTATGTTAGGAATTAGCTTAATATACTAGATAGTTATTAGATTAATTAGCACTTAATCACTTTATTTTATGCTTAGGATAAAATAGATAAAAATATATAATTATACAAATCATGTGCCTTAGCTACACTTAACCATACACTTGCACTTATACAAGTATAACCAAGAAGACAACAATCACGTCCTTAGATTTACTATCCTAAATGATGTACACTTAGAGAGCTAAAATCTATGGAATTCGACCAAATTACATGTGAATTCTTGTAATTCATATGGTTGGGTGTAGGAACTACTCATCGCTCATCACCTAGCAAAAAATAAATAAGTAATCTTGGCTAAAAATACTCTTTACCATTACAATGAGATTAGTGCATCATTTCATTAAAGGATCATAATAAGTAAGAAAGTTTTATTTTCCTTAAAGGAGTAAACTACCTCGAACCTACAACATACATCAAAGATTCAAGAAGATGAATATTTTCACCACAACAATGTACCCTTGGTGCTATTTTAGTTTAAAGTGGAATATGATAATCTAAAATAACTTCTAAGTAAATAAATTCAATGACAAAACACTTAAAGCAACAACTAACACTTTTGAGATCAGTTTTGATGGGGTCTCTACTCATGCTTTCATGAATAAGAAGTTTCAATGAAGAGGATTTGTCCATATGGTGGCCTCCCAAATCTAGTGCATGGCACTGACCAATGTCATCTATAGAAATTGAATTCAAATATAGCACTACATCCTTGAATATGTCATGAGATTCTTCTTCCTTGTCATCAACATAGCACAAAGTTGGAGCCTTAGCTTTTACAAGACATGGTAGAGGATATTCAAGTGCTAGCACAATTCTGGCATGAGTCTCATCATCCTTTGATAATTACCACATTACATCTTGCAATCTAAGTCTTCATTCAAATGGGAAATCCTTATAATTTTCATTTTTAGATTTTGTGTAAGATGCTTCAGCACCACAAAGTCCCACATTTTCATCCATGGAGTTTCATAGATTTAGAATTTTTCCTTCAATGCTAGCATCTCATAAATGTCCACTTACGCAAAAAATCGTCCATGACTGAGTTAAAATTTGGGAGAAAGTACTATGTATGGAGTAGGGACAAGAAAATAAAAAACCAAGACCATGTAATAGACCTTTTATTATCTTTGTCAACAACGATCTATTGCTTTTCTTACTTCAAAGAATTCAAGAAAATCTTTCTATTAGACTAATATGTAATTTTGTACTCTTCTTTGTTTTTCCTCTTCATATCCAAAACATTTACCCATGTAATTTTTGAACTAATTTTATTATTTTCTTCAACATCTTCATCACTCTCTTCTTTCTCTTCATCATCATCATCATCACCAAACTCATCTTGCTCTTCTTCATCTTTGTCATCACTTTTGCCATTTTTTGCTAAGATTTCCAACACATTTCTATTATCGACCCTACATAAACTTGTAACATAGAATGTAGCTTCATGTGGAGGTATTTCATTTTTTGAAGATAAAAAAAAATAAGTACTCAAGACACATGTGACATTTTATTTCCCAAATGAATATGGCCATGACTCTTCAGCCATAGTTGGACATTAAATTCAAAAGCCCTTCATCAATGGCCCCTTCTATGATTCTATGTCTATAACCCCTTCATCATTTACAAACCTTCTAAAAAACACTACCAATGAACATGGCTGCATCTGTTCTCATTAGGATATAAGGAAATCTATGATATTGTTGGTGGCACACATGTAATAATGATGTATGTAAAGATGAAAGCATGATTGGCATGCATGATGTTCATTTTACCATCATGCATATTCCATCGTACATGTATTAACATGAAGAAATGCTAGTCACATTTCCTCACAACACAAATTGTGAGAATGGTGCCAACCACAGTTAGTCATAGCACATAGAAAATAAAACTTTTGAAAGGCCTTGTAGATTAGCTACTAGAAAAACTACCACAAAGTCTTTGGAAAAACCTCTGTAGAAGTGTGTTTGTTCACTAGAAACTATGATTTGCAAGTAAATGCAAATCACCAGAAGCATAACACTTTCTGGATCTTTCTACGAGGGCACTGCTACTAGTAGTCACTTACAATGTTTAGCTAATATTAGTAGAAGTCTTGGGGACCACCGAAAGCATCCATGCAAGAGTAAATGCATGCTTTGTGTTCCTTGCTAGATGCATCCCCTTGGACTCTTTGAAAATTCTTAACAAAAATGTGTATTTGCACTAGAAGCTGCAATTTGCAAGTACTTTTAGGTTAACAAAAGAATAATGCCTTTCAAAGGATCCTACAAGGGCACTACTACTACCAATCCTTCATAGTGTATTGTAAAATACCTAAAGCCTTATGTGCCATTGAAAGCATTGATGCAAGTGTGAATGCATGCTTTTGGTAGATGATAAGCTTTTGAAGGTTTCTGTGGTTCAGCCACTAGATGCACCCCCTCACAGTCTTTGAAAACGTTCTTTGAAAATGTGTCTAGACACTAGAAGCTACAATTTCCAAGTACTTTCTTCTCATTGAAAGTAGAATTCTTTCCAGAGGATCTTGTGAGAGCAATACTACTTGTAGTCACTCACAGTGAACTATAAAATATTGCTAGAAGTCATACATGCCACCAAAAGCATCCATGCAAGAGTTAATATGTGCTTTTGATAGCTAATAGGCTTCCAAAAGCTCTTGTGGATTGGATGCTAGATGTACCCCTTGGCACTATTTCAGAAAACTTCTTTAAAAACTTGTCTATGCCCTAGAAGTTGTAATTTTCAAGTAATTTTAGGCCATTGGAAGCATAACGCTTTTCGAACCTTCTTGTGAGGGCACTATGATTAGTAGTCCCTCACAGTGGTTGGTAAAATACTATTGGAATTCATACATGCTATTGAAAGCATCGATGCAAGTGTGAATGCATGCTTCTAGTAGCTAGTAGGCTTTTGAAATCCTATGTGGGATGGATGCTTGATGCACCTCCTCACAATCTTTGGAAATGTTTGATGGAAGCAAGTATGTGCATCAGATGCTGCATTTTCCAAGTATTTTAGCTCATTGGAAGTAGAATGCTTTTTGAAGGATCCTACAAGGGCACTGCTACTAGCAGTCCCTTGTAGTCTACTATAAAATATTGCTAGAAGTCTTACACACCACTAGAAGCATCCATGCAAGAGTGAATGTGTGCTTTCAGTAGCTTGTAGGCTTCTAAAAACTACTGCATGTTTACTACTAGATGCACCCTCTTGCACTCATTAGAAAAGTTCTTCAAAAATGCATCTATTCACCAAAAGTTATGATTTTCAAGTACTTTCAAGTCACCGAAAGCATGATGCTTTCCGAACCTTCATGCAAGGGCAATGATACTAGTAGTCCCTCATAATGTTTGGTAAAATACTACTGGGAGTCTTATGTGCCACTAGAAGCATTGATGCAAACATAAATCTATGATTCCAATAGGTGGTAAGCTCTGAGAATCCTATAGAGATGGTTGCTAGATGCATCCCCCCATAGTCATTGGAAATGTTCAGTGAAAACAAGCATGTGCATTGGAAGCTGTGTTTTCCAAGTACTTTTAGCTCATTGGAAGCATAACAATTTCTAGAGGGTCCTACGACTCTTACTAGCAATCCCTCATAGTGTATTGTAAAATATTACTGGAAGTGTTATGTACTACCAAAAGCATCAATGCAAGAGTGAATGTGTGCTTTCAATAGCTGGTAGGCTTTCAAAAGCTCTTATAAATTGTCTGCTAGATGCACCTTGTTGCATCCTTTGAAAAAAGTTCTTTAGAAACACCTCTATGCATTGGAAGCTATGATTTCCAAGTATTTTTGGCTTACCTAAAGCAAAACACTTTCCAAAGGGTCCTGTGAGGGCACTACTACTAGTAGTCCCTTGCAATGTGCTATAAAATACTATGTTCCATCGGAAGCACTCATGAAAGAGTGAATTTATGCTCCCAATAGTTGGTAGGCTTCTGAAAGCTCCTATGGGTTGCCTGCTAGATGCACCCCCTTGCATTGTTTGAAAAATGTTTTCCAAAAACACATCTGTGCATTAGAAGCTATGATTTCCAAGTACATTTAACTTACTGGAAGCATAACACTTTTCAGAGGATCTTGCGAAGGCACTACTACCAGTAGTCCCTCATAGTGTTTGGTAAAATATTGCTAAAAATATTATGTACCACTAGAAGCATCAATGCAAGTGTGAATGCATGTGTCCGATAGTTGGAAGGCTTCCAAAATCCTCTACAAGATGGCTACTAGATGCACCCCTTGCAATATTTGAAAATGTTTGGAGGAAACGCATATGTGCATCAGAAGCTTGATTTTCCAAGTAATTTTAGCTCACTAAAAGCATAATGCTTTTTAGAGGATCCTACGAGTCACATTAACTTGCATTTTTATATTTATTCTACGATAGGTTGCATGACATGATCGTTCACACCTACCTAAAATTTTTTTTACATTTCATGAATGAACTAAAATAAGGAACCCAAGTTTTATTTTGAGACATTATAGCATTGTTGTCAGTACAAGAAAAGTATTACAAACTAGGTTCGTGTTGATTTCTGAGGTATGTATGGATGTTCATTTTACTTTGCAAGTTGTGTTTGTCGATTACATGATTTGTAGATTATGGAATTGTAGTTTGAGTTAGCAAACAAAAAAATTTTCTAATAGATGTGAGAAAGGTAAGAGCATGTTGGTTTCTAGGAAATAGCATGACAATAAGAAGTATAAGATCCACCAATTGGCCCTTTTTCAATAAATGAAATAACATGGTCCTAACTTTATGATGATGCCTTTATTTGGATATATAAAGAAAGAGTGGACTATTGCATTGTAGGAAAATAGAGAAATGAAATATTTTCTTACGGATTTTTCTATAGGAATAAAAACCAACAAAAATGGAAAAAGCAAACTTTCTCCCAATCAAACCACTACACTTGTTGTACATGGTAGGTTTTCTTATATTTGTGATGTCCTCAACTATGTTTATTAAATATTTTGTATAATGTATATTATTAGAGTATTGTTTGATATCCATAAATATACATGAATCAATTATCATTGTTTGTATGGCCCAAATGTTATTGTAGGGGTGGCACCTAAGGAAGACAGAAATGATTGGTTGTCAACATAATTTTATAGTTTGCATTATGCATGCAACTAACCATGTTGCACGCATTATATATAAAGAAATGAATCATGTTGATATATCAAGAGCTTATTGTCATGGCTTTCTTGATCCCATGTCAAAGAGAAAAGATGCTTAGTCAATACATATTTCCCTTGAGATACATCAAAAGATAGTGTCATGATGGAATGAAGGATTTCTAATAGATATGATTTATGAGAGATATATTAAGGATCTATTCAATGAAGAGCAAGAATTCAAGGTATCACAAAAAGAGATATGTTTTTTCTAAAAAGGAACATTTATAATATTTGTAAAGATGTTACACTGAAATACAAAAAAAGTAAGCATGATAAAATTAATACATGCTTATGGTACGAAAGTGATGAGACGCAATTCGCATGAGCCGCGATATCGTGTACACAATATTGTGGCTGCCACGATATCATGTCGTCCCCTGCGATATCACGTACACGATATCGCGGTCTACCACCAAGTCTATAAATAAGAGGCGATACTCCCTTGTTTCTCATCTAGATTTAGACCTTAGCTAAAATCTTGCCATTTTTCCATTCTAGAGTTAGAATAATTTCCATGTGCCCGCAGTAGGAGTCTCAAAGTGAACAGATCTCTATTCGAGCGAATTGTACCTGAGCACATATTTACGTGCAACAATAAAGATGAAATTTCTGATAAACCTTGTAGCATGTGGACTAAGCTAAATAGGATTTAATTACTGTTGAATGTTTAATTGCTTTCCTAGATGATTAATCTCTCTTCACCCTTATCTCCTAGTAATGCGGAATGAGTATGATTTAATCATGAGCATTTAAGTGTGACTACTTGGTAACCCAGTAGTGTACCTAGGATCTACGCTTGGTGATCCCAGTGGTAGTTGTGCACGAAGTTCAGGATGTGTTAGGCTAGATTAGATTCTCTTACCCTTTCTCTCCTAGCTTAGGCTAGTTAATATTACTTTCCATTGCCTTCAGGAGTAGCATAGATTAGGAACCATCATACACCTCACTTTGGACTAAACCATACGTGATAAAGGTAATGCTAGTCTAGGTGGGAAGACAATGAACTGCGACCTAAGGCTAACTGTCTAGGTGCTACAACTAGTCCATCTGTGGAGTTCAACCGGATCACGTGTACATGCTCGTATTTGTATGGTTGAGTGTAGGGGTACCTCGCCACTCATCATTGGCACCATTGCTGGGGATGGTGCTAGTTATCTAGATTAGTTATATCATACAAGGTCGCTGTATAGGACTTAACGATATATCTTTTAGAAAGAAATAATTATTAAAAGTCACATACAGTTTCACACACAAGTTCACAACAATGCCTCTCCTACAAGATGACAATAATGCCACACTTAATGAGGAAATTCATTGGAGAACCAACGAATTAGCTAATAATGAAGACTGGAGTACTCAACCTTATGCAGGAGTTCCCTACATTTACAAACACCCCAGCGATACTCAAGGATCCTTGTCATCCCACTCTGACACCTCTAGTAAGGATGAGATGTCCCATAGAACGAGGAGGCCTAGAAGGCCTAGGACCTTCTCAATAACTGACAAGAATTTGCTTGGGGATGATTGGAAGGCTTACAAAATTCATAATGAGTTTTACAGTTCCTTCTCTTCCTCTACCTCTTCAACGTCAGATTGTGATATAGATGACTATCTTTCAAGGGATCAACATAGAACTAAAAATTGAGCTCACAAAGAAAATCAAGAACGCCAACATAAACAAAGGCAACATCATCCCAACACACAAACACACAACTTACCTGATGATGATGAACCCCCGCTGGCCATTAAGAGCCTAACGCAAATACAAGAGGCTGTTCGAATCTCACATAGGCATCGTAAAGAGAGCTGTCTACCCAGGCTCGATTTAAACAACTTTCCTAGATTTTCAGGAGGCTATGATTCAGATCCGTAACATCATTTACAAGCCTTCTATGATGCCTGTGCATGGAACAATATTGATAATGGGTGGTAAAAACTTAAGCTCTTCCCTATGACACTCATTGGCCAAGAAAAAGTATGGTATAGATAGTTAAAACCAAATTCAATATGATGCTAGCCAACAATGGTAGAAGCTTTCAATGAAAGAAATCAAACCTACGCAAGAGTGTTAGCCTTAAGGAAACAAATCCAAGAGTGGAAACAAGCACAACATGAACCATTGGACATGGCCTTAGAAAGATATTACACATTGTTAAACAACTGTCCAGGCCATGAGTTCTCTGAAGAAAGGCTAATGAATCATATCATTGATGGGCTGTGTAATGAAACAAGAGAGACCCTAGGGATGTATGCCCGAGGTCAACTATATGAGCTACAAACCCATCAACTTCAAGAGCTTATTAAGTGGGTAGCAAAAGAAGAAGGAGAACTAGCCAAATGGGAGAATGTTGAAAGTTCTCAACAGGAACAAAATGTTAACTTAACAAGGGTCCATGATCATGAAGAGGAGAAATCAACTCACTTCAAG
>MNCI01001786.1:18618-29025 GCA_015680685.1 Gnetum montanum | reverse complement strand
TTCTTACTATTCCGATGTTACCCCAATTATCGGAAGCTGAGACAATAAAAATAAAAAGTCTTTGCATGGTGTGGTTCTCACGCATAAAAACACAAAACACAGAAAAAAAACCAAGTGAGAATTCAAAGCACACCCCTTAGACGAATAAACTTGGGCTATAAGCACTGGTTATGGAACCAAAAGTGTTCCCTCTAACTAAGGCCCTTCTTGCTTCCCATTCTCTCATTTGATTCATCAGAATGGTGGTGGCTCTTTGGAGATGCATCCTTGTTATCCAAGTGGATGGTTTGGCCAAATGTGTTGATGCGAAGTCACTGGATGTGGTTGGTTTGAGGCCAGACTTGGAATGAGAACTGCTAAGTCACATTAATCATGAACTACACAAGGGGCTGTACACCACTTTGTTCTTGGGATTCCATTCCATTCTCTTCTCTCCATCCTTCTCTCCATTATTCACCTCATTTCCGGTTGTCTCATTATTGTATATATTTTGGTTGATGCATTGTTTTCTTCTTGGTAAACGCTTGTGGTTAAGACTTTAACTCTTGTTCCAAATGACATTCCTAGAGCCTACGGACTCTTTGAATGTGGGTTTGTTAGGGCATTAAGGGCATGGGCCTACTTTAGGGAGGACCCACTGACATTCCTATTTGGAGCATCCGTTAATTTCTTTCCCTTAACATTTTTCAATTAATTTTATTTTGTTCATTTCCATCTTGACATCCATTTCATCGATGCCATAGTTATCCTTTTTTATCTATCTTTCTTACTCCTTTTCTTTCTCCATTCTAATGCTATCGGAGGTTCACAATTAGTCATGGGGGTACGGGACCTGATTTTTTTTTATTTTCTCCCAGCCCCAAAATTTTTGATTTTCTTCCTAACCCCTACACCTTCGGTAGTCATCATTACTATATCTCCCGATCCATATTAGCCATACCACAACCTAGCCAATGGACCTACACCGAAGCAAGGTATCAATTATAGGATGATTCATTTACCCTTGCTAATATAAGATTGTGTTGTGTGTACAGATGGTGACCATGCAATAATAGACCAGATCGGGAGGAACCACTTGGAATGGAGTAGCGCTGAAGTGGCTATGCAAGGAGCAAGATCGATGACGTGCTTATAGATGGAAAACAAAGGTGCAATCTTGGCATTGGCAGCAGCAACACTTCTTTCTCTCTCTCTCTTTCTCAGCTGCCAACTAAGGCCTGATGTCATTGTAATTAGGTGTTCGCCCTTGTTGTCATGAACACCATTTTTGTCAAGTCTTGTAATAATGATCCGTTCACATGTCATCCCATTAGTTACATTCCCCTCAATAATTCCATACCTTCCCGATATTATTGTAAGGAACTCGAGGACGATTTTTCATTCAGTCATGGGGGTATAATGAGACACGATTCGCATGAGCCACGATATTGTGTCGTCCCCTGTGATATCACATACCTGATATCGTGGTCCGCTGCCAAGTCTATAAATAAGAGGCGGCACTCCCTTGTTTCTCATCTAGATTTAGACCTTACCTAAACTCTTGCCATTTTTCCATTCCAGAGTTAGAATAATTTCCATGTGCCCGCAGTAGGAGTCTCAAAGTGAACAGATCTCTATTCGAGCGAATTGTACCTAAGCACACGCAGCAATAAAGATGAACTTTCTGATAAACCTTGCAACATGTGGACTAAGCTAAATAGGATTTAATTACTGTTGAATGTTTAATTGCTTTCCTAGATGATTAATCTCTCTTCACCCTTATCTCCTAGTAATGTAGAATGAGTACGATTTAATCACGAGCATTTAAGTGTGACTACTTGGTAACCCAATAGTGTACCTAGGATCTACGCTTGGTGATCCCAGTGGCAGTCGTGCATGAAGTTCAGGATGTGTACAGATGATTAAGGATGGATGCTCATCACACTTAGGCTAGATTAGATTCTCTTACCCTTTCTCTCCTAGGTTAGGCTAGTTAATATCACTTTCCATTGCGTTCAAGAGTAGCATTAGATTAGGAACCATCATACACCTCACTCTGGAATAAACCATACATGACAAAAGTAATGCTAGTCCAGGTGGGAAGACAACGAACTGCGACCTAAGGCTAACTGTCTAGGTGTTACAACTAGTCCATCTGCAGAGTTCGACTGGATCGCGCGTACATGCTCGTATTCATATGGTTGAGTGTAGGGGTACCTCGCCACTCATCAAAAAGCACCATAAATTTTTTCTTTTACTATCAAGAGGAAAACATCGAATAGTCTATCATAATAATCATCAGGTTGCAATCACCATGGATGCTAAAAAAGAGGATAGGTTTATTTCAAAACAACATACTTGCTATGGATTCAACCTTCAACACCAACAAATATGAAGTAAGTAGAATTTTGAAGATTTATTAGAAACCATGTATCAAGAAAATTTTGTATTGCAATTGGCTCATTTTTCTAATATAAATGGTATTTTTCTAAATAACTCCATCTTCACACAATCATGGCTTTCAATTCATACTACAATGAACTACCTATAACATGGGTGATCTTCTCTAGGTGTACATAGAGGGATATCACAACTTGGCTTTATGAATTGATGAGAAGATGCAAGTCCCAAGAGCCATGATGGGCAATAAATGGTTTCATGCTAGATGATTCAAAAGTTGAAATGAATGTAGTAAGGCAACAGTTAAAACACTAAAATTTATTATGTAATTTTAAAATTTAGTTCAAAACATGGAGATATCAAAATTGAATGAGCAACATTATCTAAAATCTTCATGTCTGTATTTGGTTGTCATATTTCTCTATGCATTTGGCATGTTTGAAGGGCATGGAGGAAGAACTTGACAACAAAGGTTAGAGATTCAATAACAAGAAAGGCAATGGTAGCACATCTAAAATTTATTATGAATGAATGCAAAACTCCTATGGATATTGTTCTAGAAATTAACAAGTTTGTCAATGAGCATCAACAGAATGTTCATTTCATCAGTTACCTAAAGAGCCAGTGGATAAATGGAGATAAATTTTGTAAGTATATATTATTTGATGTTCTAATAACATTATTAACAAATTTAGATTGGATATTCCATTGTTTTTTTCTTATTATGGACTCAAGCATTCATTTATAAGGAATGTGGGCAAAAGCCTACATGATATTCCACATGCTCAACAACACAAAAATAATGCTATGGAGTCCTATCATGTTTTTCTAAAAGGAAAATTCTTGAGAGATATTAGAAATAGAAAATACTGTCACATTAATGAGCTTATATGGACTTTGACAAAGGTATAGCTATATTACTGGAACAATGCAAGACTTAAAGCTATAGGATATCTAATACATAGAAAGGATAGAGAAATCAATAAGAAGTAATGGGAAAAGGCTATTGAAATCTATGATGATGATTGTAAACAAGTCCTATATAAAGAAGATGAATATCTTGTGCAGAGTCAAAATTCTTTGAAATGAGATACATGGTACAAGGTGTCCAAGGTGTTCTCTTTCACTATTTTCTATGAGTGTAGATGATCTAGCCTCGGTTATTTTTGCAAGCATTCAATGAAAGTCTTGATATTAGTCAAAGCACATACCAGTGCATATAAGTTCTTCTTGAGAGATGAGTATTCAAGAATCCTTTTAAGCTAAATTCATTTATGCCTCATGAATTTCCAAGCCATGAATAGGCATCATAGTTAGGGATGACACTTGAGACATTTGGATCAACCACCAAGAAATCAAATAGTAATGAGATATAGAGCAATACAATATCTTACCATGAGCACTATAAAAAGGAAGTTTAGAAATTAGATGAGAAATTAGAAGCATTTGAGGATAATGCAAATCCAAGCTAGACAAAAAAAATACCAAAATTGAAAAAGGCATTCAAAAATTTTGCAAAGAATATGCCCATAGATAGAGAGAGCATTCTTGAACTTGAAAAATATGTCGAGAAGATTTAGTCTAAGTTTTTGTCTTTAGAAAATGAAAATGGGTTGGCAAGTAACAAAATATTTTCAAGTTGGGAAAGCCCTACTAAAAATCGACAACAAAATCTTTCTACTCAAAAGTGTTGTAGAAAAATATTTATAGAAAGTAGAGACATAATCTAGATCTAATTAACTAATTTTGAAAATCTAATTTATGATTGTTAAGTATAACAATGTAACATTCCTTATTTATTATTTGAAGAATGTAATGAAAATAGCCAACGTGAGAACCAGAACTCATCTCCCTCACATTCAAATATGATGTAGTAACATACCTAGGTTGCATGGAGAGAAGTTTATGATGTTGGCTACCTTTAGGCTTACTTGAAGTGCAAAATTCTCTCTATGTTAGTAGGAAAGAAAATTCCTGAGTGATGGTTTGAAGCCTGTATTTATCTCTCAAATGCTACAAATTTTGTCCCCAATCATATTATCTCTTATGGTAGCCCTATTGTGTTCTTTGGTTGTAAGTTCTTGAATAGTCGAACAGTAATTATAATAGCCAAAACAATTTAAAGAAGTTTCGATCTACTATCATGTCCCAATCTACACATATTTGGTTCATTCAATTTAACATAATTGAGAATTTCTATGCAGACTGTTCCATTCATTCCTCCTGCAATGTCATGAGCAGCATATTGTAACTGCAGCAGCGTCTATGAGCAGCGTATCGCCACAATAAATTTCACATTTACTACGAGTCACACGACATTTGCTTCCTAAGAATGTGATCTCATGCGATTTTCATCTACTGTTAGTGAGTATTGTGTGAGTTCTAGTTTAACAATTAACAAGAAATACAAACTTGGTGTGGACAGTGTGAGCCCTTGTTGCTCGCATTTTTCATTGAATTGCGGTTTGCAGTATATCCAACGATGCACAATACAAATTGATAATTGCATGTCACATAAATAACTATGTCCCACATTTTGTAGTTTTAAACTACAAGGTGGATACCATCCGTAGTTGGTCGCATCACGCAAAAATGTCAAAAAATAAAAATAGGGTTGTTGCGAAGAAAACAACACATTCCTACCATTTATTCCCCTGAAGTAAATCGCATCAAAGGAGAGTGCACTGAGAACGATAGCACCATTGCCGCCAGTCACAGGAGATAGTAGAATTCGTTAGCGCTAACGACAATGACGGGCATGGTATGTACATTTGTGCCTTTTTTTAGAAATGTTGTTTTGTTTTAGCGTGCTAGGGTTTTCTGCGATTGATTACAAAGAAAAATTTTGAATGAACAACGTTATTTCATGTTTTCATTTTCGAATGAACTGTATTAGTTTTGGTCTCCAAGAACTTTGGTGTCCCTGATGAAATTTCAAAAATGAAAATTGCAGGCACTAATACATACGGTTATTCTAGACATTCTTCTATTTTTTTTTTAAATAATAAGATGTTTTAAAACCTAATCCTGTCTAAGGCAAGCTTTTTCTATCTACACTGTAGCTTGTCGACTTGTTTAACTTCAAATTGATTGTCCTATTTCGATAGCAAGATTGACTAAATTTTTGCTTTAATTTTTATTGCGAAGGTAACACAAAGAAGATGCTTTCTGCAGATGCGCAGCCTCTTTCGTGACGACGTATTTAGGGGAAATGGTATAAACAAAGAAGATGCTTTCTGCAGATGCGCAGCCTCTTTCGTGACGACGTATTTAGGGGACATGTTACCAACTTCTAAAATCAGTAAATTCTATCTTACATCTATAATGAAGCCTCTAGATAAAAAGCTATTATACATTAAAACTGTTGAAAGAAAAACTGGTTTAATGATAGATTTTACAACTGTAATCGATGCAAGAAACCAAACGTAATATATATATATTTAATGTCACCAATATTTAAGATTGTGATGAGGATCTTAATAGGAACCAAACTGGGTACAACCATTTGACAGAGGTTCGGCTTTCATTTATCTAGGGATCTTCACAAAATAAGTATTTTTAAAGAGATTAGACTTTCATTTAGTCTATTAACATGCCAACCTCAACCTCTTCTATTCTAGGAGATGGTGAAAGATGTGGGGACTGGTAACACTTAATTTGACCATAATTGATGATGAATTATAACTCTATAATTTGACCTTTTTCCAAGGCATCGTGCTTCAAAGGGTATGTGAAGCAAATTTAAGTTGCACTCTCTTCAAGTAAGCTTCTTGTTGTGTAAGCTTTCTTTGTGCTTGTTGCAAGCTTTGAATTAAGAAGACTTGAATGCTAGGAGTTGAACTAATTGTTGGAATTCTTACAACAAACACAATTATGTTATTTATGTCATTTCCATTTGCTTATTTATATTCCTCCTATAGAGCTTGGATTTTTCTAATTGAGATTGTTCCAAAACTTTTAATTCATTAAGTAGGAGTATTTCAAGATGGCGAGTGGTACTAAGTACATTGAAGAAATAGAAAAGTTCAATGGCAATAACTACTATCTTTGGAAGCATGCATGATTGGAATTAAGCTAAAGAACATGAAAACTTAAGACTAGAATCAGTTAGATTCATACTTAAAATTTACCAAAATAGTTTTCTCATTAGGGGACTATCTTCAGTGTTAATGGATGCCTAATAAGAAACACCCTTAGGTTGAGCAGGATCATTCTATGCCATGAAATCCCAAACAAAATATAGGAGAAAATAGATTTTATTAGAAACCCAAACATATCTTGAGTTTTGAAATCCCAAACAAAAGATAGCAAAAGTAGAATTTTTTAAAAGTGCAAATATAACCTAAGTTTTCAACATAGTTTGCATATGCGTGAATATAGGTATTAATATTAAATAATAAAATAGGAAGTTTTAAAAAAAAAGAGAATTATGTGATTAATGCATTCAACAAAGTCTTACATCATGTTAAAAGAAATTGTTATGTATGAATTAGATGTTAATATGTTAGTGAATGTTAAAAAAAAATTGTGATGAAAAAAAATTATTATGTATCGTTAAGATACTGGTAGGCTAGAGAATATTTTACTAGAAGGATGGGAAGTTGTTAGTTTCTCTTGGAAATTTGAGTTTGAGTGTAGACATATTTATGCTTTTATTCATTTACTAATTTTTTTGTGAGCATTAAACATATGATAATGATACATAAGCATACATTTCATTGGATATTTAATGTTTTTAACAATGTCCAAGGATCTACTATGTTCTCACTAAGTTACCTATTAAAGGGCTAAGATAATGGCTAGGTTGATAACTTTGATATAATTCTTTTATATAAACAAGAATATCCAAGAATCTAGTGCATTTTCACTAAAGTTATGCATCAAAGGGTTAAGGTGATGGCTAGGTTGACAACTTTGATAAATAATGCATTTTTAGATGAGTTTTAAGTTTTTTAATTTTTAATGCTTTGTATTTTGTCTTCATAGAGAAGTAGTTCATAGGAAAATGATTGAAGAAAGTCTAGCAAATTTCAAGGGCAAGAGGGAAGGAGGCAGACAAAGGGGTTAATAGTAGCTTGGCTCCCAAGCTATCACACAAGATGCTTGAAGAGAGTAGAATGAATATCATTAGGCTTAGGAGCAACAAGCATGAGAGGAACATTAGCATCGAGAGGCTCATTTCAAATCAACCCTGATACAAAGTCCTAAGGACTTCAGTATATTGATGCAACTGGTATGGCCAAAGATGCATTCCAAGCTAATTCAGCATTGCCTTGTCTTCATCATGAGTGGTGAGACCAAATATTATGAAGAGGGGGCACATTGCTTGTACATGTCATATGTTCGAGGTGTAGCATCATCTATGGTTGTTCACATAGGTGATTTTGGGTTTCCATGGACAAAGAAGATACTGAAGAATGCACTTGAAATGACCATTGGTACATGCAAGGAATTTTTCACTATTGAATCTTCAAATATAAAAACAGAGCTACTTGCCATGGTTCTTGAGGTGGAGTCAAATGAGACTGGTTAGCCTTACAAGAACTTCATCCTTGAATGGAGAGTTCTTATGAGGGCTATTCACACCAATCTCCTTGTTGTCACTCATCACACATATGTGATGTATTTAACATTGATGGTCCTACTTGATTTGGAGGGAGACTATTCCTTGAACTACCCCCACATTTTACTTAGGAGGATGCAAATCCTTACTAGGGATGCATTAACAATTTCATTTCCTTTAGTCACATCTACTCTTTTTAGGAATCAACAGATTCCACCTCATGATCATGATGCAAAGTAGGTGCATGTGTTCAATGAGGACCAATTGCCTCATTTGGGATGTGCATTTTATCCTCAATGGATCCCTAAGACTTGTTTTAATGATTTGGTATGGCTCCTTGATCCTTGAGTGCCATAGGATGGTGGTAAGGATGGATGGGATGAGTACTATGGTATAGTTGATCAACCCCATGCTATCCATGTTCATTCACTACAACAAAAGTACTTTAGAGATGGGGCTACCATTTTTCAATACTTGGAGGTAATAAAGGCTAGGATAACAACATGCATAGAGGATCTTTCTACAAGGATTGATGTAGTCAAGTCTTAGATGCATCAACGTTTTAGCTACCTAGAGAGGAGGCAAACCTATCTAGCAATCAACTATGGTACATAGCTAAATATACATTTTAGTAGTTGAGGGAATTGCATAGAGACATTGGTTCAAGGGAGTTGGTGGATGAAATTCCTAACTGATTAGTGGCGAGGTACCCCTACACTCAACCATACGAATACAAGCATTTCACGCACGATCTGGTCGAACTCCGTAGACGGACTAGTTGTGGTATCTAGACAGTTACTCGTAGATCATAGTTCACTGTCTTCCCACCTGGACTAGTATTAGCTTTGTCACGTATGGTTTAGTTTAGAGTCAGGTGTATGATGTGTCCTTACCCTAATGCTACTCCTGGAAATGATGGAAAATAATATCAACTAGGCTAGGAGAGAGGATGAGAGAGAGAATCTAAACTATCCTAAGTGTGAGGAGTATCCATTCCTTAATCATCCATACACATCTTGGACCTTGTGCATGACTACTATTGGGATTACCAAACACATGGCCTAGGTACTCTACTGGGTTACCAAGTAGTCACACTTAAATGCTCGTGATTAAGTCGTACTCATTCTATGTTACTAGGAGATAAGGGTAGAGAGATATTAACTAAGAAAGCAATAAATAACAATAATAATTAAATAATTAAGCTAAGTGGATGCTGCAATGATGAAGTAATCTCGATCTTTATTGCCGGTCCTGTGCATGTCCAAGTAAATCACACTTGAATAAGGATGTTGTACAATTACAATCATCACACTGCGAGCATGCATTGGGAGAAAGGGTTGAGAGGAAAAATTGACAAAAAGTATCTACCTTAATACTAAAAACTACTACTAAAACTTAACTCTCTCTTCCAAAACTTCCTGCCTCTTATTTATAGATGAGGAGATAGGCTACGATATCGCGTACGCAATATGGTGTCTAGGCTGCGATATCACGTACACGATATCATGGGTGCGATATCACAGCCAGCAATTCATGACTCATCACTAACCCTAAGTTGATGGACATGACCACATTAAAGCCTACAGTAAAGGTAGGACCATCATATATGGCTTAGATGGAAGATAACCCTGCTGGGCAGGTTGATGGCATAGTGATTGAGGATGGATTCATTGACACTAGAGCTGTAGAAGAAATGGAGGAAGATACCCATGTGGAGGGTGTTAAATGAAGTCATTGTTGACTCTTTTTTTTTTTTGGAAAACCATGTAAATTTTTATGATTTTTGACACAATTGATAGATTCTATCTTGATTGTTTATAATGATTTTTTGTCATTTGATGCATCATTTTTGTATAGAATAATTTGATATGAGGTAATTAAAGTTGAAGAGCTCAACCATTTCTACATTTCCTAATATTCATTTTTCATTGGAATCATTTTAGAGATGCCATAAATAACGAAATTACTTTATGATCACTAAGAAAAAGGTTGTTTATATTCCTCATTTCTAAAGTTGGAATAATAGTTTACAATCCAAGTTGATAATATATGGTATCTACATTTATTGAACATTAACCTTGAACATACTATGAGAACCAGCAACTTGCATGACCTCACAATTTAGATTTCTCTAAATTCATGTGGTTCACAGTTCTCCACAACTAGAGATGTGCAATAATGTGACTCACATGATACTTGCATTATTTTATTTAACTATGAAAGCATCAAAATCATGCAGATCATAGATAATCACACTATCAAAAATCTTTTTATGTTAGTAATTGTGACTATATGCATAATTGATGAGTGGCGAGGTACCCCTACACTCAATCATACGAAACGAGCGTCGCATGCACGATCCAGTTGAACTCCACAGATGGACTAGTTGTGGCACCTAGATAGTTAGCCTTAGATTGTAGTTCGCTTCCCACCTAGACTAGTTTGCATATGTCACGTATGGTTTA
>MNCI01001784.1:375911-436917 GCA_015680685.1 Gnetum montanum | reverse complement strand
AGCTCTCTCTAACCTTCACTACCAAACTTGAATTGAAAGATGATGAAATCTTAAGCAATCTAACCCTCTTTTTATAGGTGCTAAAAATTTGAACTCCCACCCAAGTGTCTCCAACCAAGCTTTCTTCTTTTTAGGCATTCAAACCATTTCTCACAATCCTCACTATGTGGTGGATGAGTCATCTTCCCCACTTGTCAAACTTGTAGAATTCCACTTGTTTCACTTGTAGGCTTCCACTTGCCTCATTTGAAGGAAAACTATTTTCTAATTTAAATAAAGCATAATTAAACATATTAATTTATACTATATCCCTAATACTATTTACATAACACTATATACATATATTATTTTTTGTAATGACATGTTTTCAATGGAAAAATTCAGAATATAGGCCTGCGTCGTTTATGGAATAATCTTTGTTTTCATATCATTGGTATGGAATTTAGGGGGAATACTTAAATTATTGGTAAGTTTTGATGATAGATTAAACTGCAACTCCAGCATCATCAGTTAAAATATCTCTTGCTCTACGGATTCGGTTATACACCTGCGTTAGTGTATTTGTTGCCGCGTTCTGTGGATCGGTATGCAATATCAAATGCTTCGGCATCGGGAATGGCTGCTGTTTCAGATTACAGGTTCCAGGGGTGAATGACATTTGTGATTACCATTTTTCACCACTTGAAATTTTGAAATCAATTCCCGGTTATGATGTTGTTTCTATTTTCAATCTTGTTGCAACAATTACCCTATTTTTGTATTCTCCAAGGGTGCACAACCACGAAATTCGCCGAATTGTTTAAAAATAGTGCTGACGTAGGTAGGGTTTGGTGGTAGAACAGCGATGCTACCAATGTGGACTTCCGTGTAGAACAAGAGCTTGCTTTTGCCGTGGCAGTGCTGGAGAAGAGGGTGATTTGAAGATGAAGAACAAAACGCAATTTTGTCTCTGCGTGTGGGCGAGGGTTTCATTTTTTTTCTTTGCTGCTGCATCCACGGCAAAGGGGTTTTGTCCTTCAGGGATTTCGCTGTGCCCATGGCGATGGTGATTATGTTTTTTTCTTTTTTTTTTTGTGCTTGCCTGTGCCTTGATAAGCACACCGCGGTTGGCACTTCTACACTTCTGCTGCTCTAGTTAAAACACAATTTGATGAAAGAACAAGCATTTTTCTGGACTGTTTTTCCATCAATTTCAGCAAGAGATGCTTGGGCTGTGTTTGAATGTTTATTGTGGAATTTCTAACCACAGAAAATGAAAGTAAAACAAAACAATACGCAGTCTGCAACTTCATCCAAGGGCCATTAAATACGGGAGTTAAATCGAAAATAGGAGAAAAATTAATCAGAAAAAACGACCATGAATTCATCAATCTGTTCTTCATCCTCTGTTCTCCATCTTCAAAGCCACTTTGTGTGGGCCACAATTTCAGCTGTAGCAATTTCATTCATTTTTTTCTTCCAACGCATACAGTGGCTGGAACTGCTCTTTACTGTAAAAACGTCATTCAAATCTTACAATGGTGACTTTCATAAGGTTGATTTTAATTTCTTATTGATGTATTCATGAACGGGGTTGTTCTTTTTAATCAATAAACCTTTTTAATTCTCTTTTCAATCTTCCCATCA
Organism: Gnetum montanum; assembly: GCA_015680685.1. Classification (NCBI taxonomy): domain Eukaryota; kingdom Viridiplantae; phylum Streptophyta; class Gnetopsida; order Gnetales; family Gnetaceae; genus Gnetum; species Gnetum montanum. The sequence goes on along the minus strand of MNCI01001784.1, from coordinate 435,291 downwards.
CACAAGAGCATGATAAATTTTCCTTTCCGTGGGCTCATCATTCGAAAGTGGAAACACTATATCTTCACTCAACAAATTTCCACATGAAACCACTGGTATTAAAATATCAGTAGGACACAACCATCATATATATTTTTTTTATTTGAATATCTTCTATGTCTCATTCGTATTTTATCACCTTTACTATTCCATGAAATGGCTAAATGTGCCAACATTTCTACCCCCTTGAAAGCTTAAATAAACTTGTGCAACCTCATTTCAAAACTCAAACATCCTAAAATTTTCATTGAATTTTTACATTCAAAAAGAAATATTTTTTTTTGAGGAAAATTCCCATTTAACATAAGGTGTAATGGGACAAAAACGTTATTCTTAAGAAAAAATCAAACTGTACATAACAAACTATACATTATCAAGTCCTTCATGAACTATTCTTGGGATGGAAACTGAATTGTGAGGGTTACCCTAGTGGGAATCCTCATCTCTTTAATTGTTTCATAGGAAATCTCTGATGTGATGAAGGCAGTCCTGTTACTCTCAGTCTTGGTAGAGCTCTCACCTTGATCTACAGGTTCTTTCTCTTCGGCACTTTTCTCATTTTCCTTTTTGGGTGAGCTCTTCTATTCTTCTCCATTAGGTCCTTCATTTTCCTCTAAAGAGACAAAAGCTTCTCCCCATCCCCATAATGACTCTTCATAGATTGGTGGTTCTTCTCCTTTTTCTTCTTCTTTGGAACAATCTTGATATCGCCCCCAAACATTGGACTCTATATCCAAACCTCTAGTAAGAAAAGAAAATTCATCGGACAACCAAGCCATAAAAGGACACTCTTTTGGAGCTCCACAAGATCTAGCCTTTAGATAAGCCTTCAATACATGCTCAGGGCAACATCCCATCACATATGGAATAAAAGGCTTTCTCATTGCACTCTCAAACTCCATTAGCTCTCTCTAACCTTCACTAACAAACTTGAATTGAAAGATGATGAAATCTTAAGCAATCTAACCCTCTTTTTATAGGTTCTAGAAATTTGAACTCCCACCCAAGTGTCTCCAACCAATCTTTCTTCTTTTTAGGCATTCAAACCATTTCTCACAATCCTCACTAAGTGGTGGATGAGTCATCTTCCCCACTTGTCAAACTTGTAGAATTCCACTTGTTTTTCTTGTAGGCTTCCACTTGCCTCATTTGAAGGAAAACTATTTTATAATTTAAATAAATCATAATTAAACATATTAATTTATACTATATCCGTAATACTATTTACATAATACTATATACATATATTATTTTGTGTAATAACATGTTTTCAACGAAAAAATTCAGAATACAGGCCTATGTCATTTATGGAATAATCTCTGTTTTTGTATCATTGGTATGGAATTTAGGGGAAATAATTAAATTATTGGTAAGTTTCAGCGATAGATTAAACTGCAACTCCAGCATCATCAATTGAAATATTTCTTGCTCTGCAGATTCAGTTATACACCTGCCTTAGTGTCTTTGTCGCCGTGTTCTGTGGATCGGTATGCAATCTCGAATGCTTCGGCATCGGGCATGGCTGATGTTTCAGATTATAGGTTCCAGGGGCGAATGACATTTGTGATTACCATTTTTCACCACCTGAAATTTTGAAATCAATTCCCGGTTATGATGTTGTTTTTGTTTTCATTCTTGTTTTAGCAATTACCCTGTTTCTGTATTATCCAAGGACGCACAACCACGAAATTCACCGAATTGTTTAAAAACAGTGCTGAGGTGGGTAGGGTTTGGTGGTAGAATAGAGATGCTACCAACGTGGACTGTTGTGTAGAACAAGAGCTCGCTTTTGCCGCGGCAATGCTGGAGAAGAGGGTGATTTGAAGATGAAGAGCAAAACGCAATTCTGTCTCTGCGTGTGGGCGAGGGTTTCATTTTTTTCTTTGCTGCTGCATCCACGGCAAAGGGGTTTTGTCCTTCTGGGATTTGGCTATGCCCATGGCGATGGTGGTTGTGTTTTTTATTTTTATTTTGGTGCCCGCTTGTGCCGTGATAAGCACCGCGCGGTTGGCGCTTCTGCACTTCTGCTGCTCTGGTTAAAACATGATTTGATGAAAGAACAGGCATTTTTCTGGACTGTTTTTCCGTCAGTTTCAGCAAGAGATTCTTGGGCTATGTTTGAATGTTTATTGTGGAATTTCCAACCACAGAAAATGAAGGCGAAACAAAAAAATACGTAGTCTGCAACTTCATCCAAGGACCATTAAATACGGGAGTTAAATCGAAAATAGGAGAAAAATTAATCAAAGAAAATGACCATGAATTCATCGATCTGGTCTCCATCCTCTGTTCTCCATCTTCAAAGCCACTTTGTGCGAGGCACAATTTCAGCCGTAGCAATTTCATTCATTTTTTTCTTCCAACACATACAATGGTTGGAACTGCTCTTTACCGTAAAAATGTCATTCAAATCTTACAATGGTGATTTTCATAAGGTTGATTTTAATTTCTTATTGATGTATTCATGAAAGGGGTTGCTCTTTTTAATCGATAAACATTTTCAATTCTCTTTTCAATCTTCCCATCACACAAGAGCATGATAAATTTTCCTTTCCTTGGTATCATCATTTGAAAGTGGAAACACTATATCTTCACTCAACAAATTTCCACATGAAACCTCTGGTATTAAAATATCAATAGGACACAACCATCATATATATTTTTTTTATTTGAATATCTTCTATGTCTCATTCATATTTTATCACCTTTGCTGTTCCATGAAATGACTAAATGTGCCAACATTTCTGCCCCCTTAAAAGCTTAAATAAACCTGTGCAACCTCATTTCAAAACTCAAACATCCTAAAATTTTCATTGAATTTTTAGATTCAAAAAGAAATATTTTTTTTGAGGAAAATTCCCATTTAACATAAGGTGTGATGGGACAAAAACGTCATTCCTAAGAAAAAATCAAACTGTACATAACAAACTATACATTATCAAGTCCTTCATGAACTATTCTTGGGATGGAAACTGAATTGTGAGGGTTACCCTAGTGGGAATCCTCATCTCTTTAATTGTTTCATAGGAAATCTATGATGTGATGAAGGTGGTCCTGTTGCTCTCGGGCTTGGTAGAGCTCTCACCTTGATCTACAGGTTCTTTCTCTTTGGCACTTTTCTCATTTCTTTTCGGGTGAGCTCTTCTGTTCTTCTCCATTAGGTCCTTCATTTTCCACTAGGAGACAAAAGCTTCTCCCAATCCCCATGATGACTCTTCATGGATTGGTGGCTCTTCTCCTTTTTCTTCTTCTTTGGAACAATCTTGATATCGCCCCCAAACATTGGACTCTATATCCAAATCTTTAGTAAGAAAAGAAAATTCATCGGACAACCAAGCCATAAAAGGACACTCTTTTGGAGCTCTACAAGATCTAGCCTTTAGATAAGCCTTCAATACATTCTCAGGGCAACATCCCATCACATATGGAATAAAATGCTTTCTCATTGCACTCTCAAACTCCATTAGCTCTCTCTAACCTTCACTACCAAACTTGAATTGAAAGATGATGAAGTCTTAATCAATCTAACCCTCTTTTTCTAGGTGCTAAAACTTTGAACTCCCACCCAAATGTCTCCAACCAATCTTTCTTCTTTTTAGGCATTCAAACCATTTCTCACAATCCTCACTAAGTGGTGGATGAGTCATCTTCCCCACTTGTCAAACTTGTAGAATTCCACTTGTTTCACTTGTAGGCTTCCACTTGCCTCATTTGAAGGAAAACTATTTTCTAATTTAAATAAAGCATAATTAAACATATTAATTTATACTATATCCCTAATACTATTTACACAATACTATATACATATATTATTTTGTGTAATGACATGTTTTCAACGAAAAAATTCAGAATATAGGCCTACGTCGTTTATGGAATAATCTCTGTTTTCATATCATTGGTATGGAATTTAGGGGGAATAATTAAATTATTGATAAGTTTTGACGATAGATTAAACTGCAACTCCAGCATCATCAGTTGAAATATCTCTTGCTCTACGGATTCGGTTATACACCTGCCTTAGTGTCTTTGTCGCCACGTTCTGTGGATCGGTATGCAATATCGAATGCTTTGGCATCGGGCATGGCTGCTGTTTTAGATTACAAGTTCTAGGGGCGAATGACATTTGTGATTACCATTTTTCACTACCTGAAATTTTGAAATCAATTCCTGATTATGATGTTGTTTCTATTTTCAATCTTGTTGCAGCAATTACCCTATTTCTGTATTCTCCAAGGGCGCACAACCACGAAATTCGCTGAATTGTTTAAAAGCAGTGTTGAGGCGGGTAGGGTTTGGTGGTAGAACAATGACACTACCAACGCGGACTGCCATGTAGAACGAGAGCTTGCTTTTACTACGGCAATGTTGGAGAAGAGGGTGATTTGAAGATGAAGAACAAAATGCAATTCTGTCTCTGCATGTGGGCGAGGGTTTCATTTTTTTTCTTTGCTGCTGCATCCATGGCAAAGGGGTTTTGTCCTTCAGGGATTTGGCCATGCCCATGGTGATGGTAGTTGTGTTTTTTCTTTTTTTTTGGTACCCACCTATGCCTTGATAAGAACCGCATGGTTGGCGCTTCTGCACTTCTACTGGTCTGGTTAAAATGCGATTTCATGAAAGAACAGGCATTTTTCTGGACTGTTTTTCTATCAGTTGTAGCACGAGACGCTTGGGCTGTGTTTGAATGTTTATTATGGAATTTCTAACCACAGAAAATGAAGGCGAAACAAAACAATACGCAGTCTGCAACTTCATCCAAGGGCCATTAAATATGGAAGTTAAATCGAAAATAGGAGAAAAATTAATCAGAGAAAATGACCATGAATTCATCGAACTATTCTCCATCCTCTATCCTCCATCTTCAAAGCCACTTTGTGCAGGGCATAATTTCAGCCGTAGCAATTTCATTCATTTTTTTCTTCCAACGCATACAGTGGCTGGAACTTCTCTTTACCGTAAAAACGTCATTCAAATCTTACAATGGTGACTTTCATAAGGTTGATTTTAATTTCTTATTGTTGTATTCATGAACGGGGTTGCTCTTTTTAATCGATAAACCTTTTTAATTCTCTTTTCAATCTTCCCATCACACAGGAGCATGATAAATTTTCCTTTCCTTGGTATCATCATTTGAAAGTGGAAACACTATATCTTCACTCAACAAATTTCCACATGAAACCTCTCGTATTAAAATATCAATAGGACACAACCATCATATATATTTTTTTTATTTGAATATCTTCTATGTCTCATTTGTATTTTATCACCTTTGCTGTTCCATGAAATGGCTAAATGTGCCAACAGAAACTAAGTGCTAATTCTAACTAATGACTAATTCTAAATTAACCTAGCATCAGCATCCATTCCCACTTACCATACATACCCTAATCCGATGCAACCATGGCTACTAAATGTTAATCGTTGTTAGGATCACCACGCGTAATGCACGTGCTCAAAGTGGTTGCACTGAGGCACTTAACTAGGAGGAAAGGGTTGAGAGAATTTAATCTAGCCTAACTACGATGAGCAATTTATTCCTTGACTAATCGTACATATCTTTGTACATGACTACCACTGGGATTACCAAGTGTAGATCGTGAATACACCACTGGGTTACCAAGTAGTCACACTAGATGCTCGTAATCAAGTCGTACTCATACTGCATTGCAATGAGCAACCGATTCCTTGACTATCTGTACACATTCTTAGATGCTCGTAATCAAGTCGTACTCATTCCACATTCTAGGAGTTTAAGGGTGAGAGAGAGAAAGCAATAAATAACATTAAAATAAAATCCTATTCCATGCACTGCAAGGTTTATCCAAGAAGCTCATCTTTATTTCCGTACACAACTTATGTTCAAGTACAATGTTGCTCGAATAAAGATCCGTTCACTTTAGGACTCCTACTGTGGGCAGATGGAAAATATTCTATCTCTAGAGTGATCAAACTGCCAGAGTTTCCCTACTTCTAGCCCAAGATGAGGAAACAAGGGAGAGCTGCCTCTTATTTATAGACTTGGCGGTAGACCGTGATATCGCGTATGCAATATTGCAATGGACGACACGATATCGTGGCCTATGCAATATCACGTCTCATCAACATTCTCCAAGATGCTCACAATGGTCCTTGTGGAAGCCACTATGTACAGAGACACACAGACATTAACATCTTGATGGTAGGGTATTACTGTCCAACACTTTTCAAGGATGTCCACCAATTCATCTATTCTTGTGAATGTTATTAATGAGATGGTGGGATAACCACGTAAATGGAATACCCTCAGCAGTGGATCCAACCACTAGAACCCTTTGATATTTAGGCATAAACTTCATGGGTTTCATCACACCAATGTCAAATGGAAAGCCATACATAATAGTCACTATTGACTATTATACAAAATGGGTAGAAGTGGTAGCTGTCATTAACTATACAACTTCTACTACTATGTAGTTTGTATAATGAAATGTTCTAAATAGATTTGGTGTGCCATGTGTATGAATTTAGGACAATGGTACTCATTTTGTAGGCATCACCTTTTTCAAGCTCATGCAATGCTTGGGGGTTGAACATAAATTAAGAACACCTTACCACCCCCACAACAATGGTCAAGTAGAGGTTACCAATAGGAAAATCTCAAAATTATTAAGAAGAATAATTAGAAAATATAAGAGAGACTAGAGCACAAAGCTCAACAATGCTCTCTAGGCCTACCACTTCATATGAAAGCTCCCTATAGGGTACTCTCCCTATGAGCTAGTGCATAGGAAATAACCAATATTTCCAATATAATTTGAGCTTATTACACTTTCAACATCCTATTACCTTGACCTTAATCATATACTATCATAGAAAAAATGATTTATTGATCTTAACATGCTAGATGAGAATCAATTAGTGGCCTTGTTATTGAATGAAGTGCACAAGGCATTCAACAAGAAACGCCATGACCTTAGAATAAGGAAAGTAAAATTCCAACCTAGAGATAAGTTCCTTTACTAGAACCCTACACACATACCTTAATAAATAAAGTTCCAAACATTATGAAAATGATCTTATATCATTTTTGAAACTTTTCTTCTGGGACCATGTTAATCTACAAACCTGAGAGCCCAAACAAAAAGCAACTAGTTAACATGCAATAACTCAAACCTTTCCATGATCCTAAGCAAGCTAGTGCAACCAACACCTTAATGGATAGACACCCTCACTCAATTTTTTAGATATCCTCCTTCCAACTTAGTCTTGAGGGAGATTTCCATCCATGCTAATCACTTAAGTGGATCTTCAATTTTTACACTTTTTTGTTTTACAGCTTTGCACACTTTCTTTGTTTTTATACCTTTTTTTTTACACTTTATTATTTTTTCAATTTTTTTCCAACATTTTTAGTACATTTTTACTTCTTGAATATTTTATAATTTATTTCATAATTTACTTTATTTTTTGTGTGAATTTTCTTATTGTTTTTTAAAAAAAGTGGTTTAATGACAATAGGACATAGTGATGCTATAGCTATTTGCTAATGGTGCCTTGTACTTAATATTTTTTATTGCTAATGTCTAGTTTCTATTCTTTGAATTTTGATGACTGATGACTAAGACATGATTTTTTTATTATGGAATAGGCAGTGAGTCCATGTCATCCACCCATCCACCAACTCTATGGTCTTCCTTGTTTTGGGAATATGAGGTTCCGTTTTCATTAATGAAACCTTAACAAACCTATGACCTATATTGTTTCCAAACTTGGAAAAGATTCAAATAGTTTTCAAAGGATGTAACTTTAAGGGAACTCAATATACTCTATGCCTTCCTACTTACTCGAGTGTAATTGTATTTTCATGGATTTATTACCATTCCATGTCAACCAATAATAGGAAGTTAATGAGTCTTTGCATGGTGTGGTTTCCATCCAAAAAAATCATAAAAAAATTAAATCAAAAAATGATGGGAATTCAAAGCACATCCCTTAGACAAAAATAATGAGCTACAAACACTATTTATGGGACTAGAAAGAGATGTTACCCATGACTAAAGATTCCCTCTAACTAAGGATATTTCTCACTTTCTACTTCTCTTTTATTCTCTAATAAGAAATGGTCATTGATCTATGGAAGCATTCTTATGTCTTGAGGGGGTAGTCTAGTCTTAGAGTGATGATGCAAAATCACTAAAAGTGGTTGGTGTTAGTTTGGTCTAAGGATTGACTTCATTGGGTTATTTAACCATAAAATTCATAAGGCACTTCATATAACCATGATTAGGAACTCCATTCCATCTTCTCTTCCATCCACTATTTCTTTCCATCATTCACCTCACTACCTATTTTCATGTTCTTGTTTAATGTCTTAGTTTGAAGTATCAAAATTCTTAGGTAGATTCTTCTACATTCGATCCTTAACTTTTCAATGCCATTAATCAATTGAGGGGGCCAACAAACTCCTTGGTTGAGGTTATGCAAAGGCAAAAAGAGTCATGAGCTTGCTATGGGAAGGAACTACTTGCATATATCTTTCATGAACTACTTAAAATTTCTTATCCTTAGGCATTTTTGCAATCAAATCTTTTGCATTCCTCATCAATTGCATCTAGTTGCACTCTTTTGTGGCATTTCTCCATCATTCTCTAATCAAACACTCCTTTATGGGTCATCACATTCTCTTCATGCATTTCATCATGTTCTAGGCTTCTTGGATATTCATAAGACTTCAATTTGATGCAAAAAGTCCTTGTTTTTATTGATTTTTTCTAGAGTCAATCTTTGATCAATAGCTCCATCGACTAAATCTTGTTGATGCAGTTGACCATGTTGATGTAATCTAGTTGATGGAATCCCATAGACACATGGCAAAAATAGTATAAATAGAGCCCAAAACCTAGAAATTTTTGGTATTTTCTTCAAATGATAGGGGATTTTCCCCATTTTTTAGAGCCTTAGCACATTTCCCAATTCATAACTTTCAACTTGCTTGTCCGATTCCTATCATTTTTTTAGTCCTCTAGCTACTAGACGTATGCTCTTCATCGTGTGGACCATAAACCTTAGGTTTTTTATAGAAATTTTTTTGAAATTTTTCCAACTCCCCCAATGATTTAATGTATAAAAAAACATTAAATCATTAATTTATGAATAATTCAAACCTTCTAAAAAAATCTAATAACTCAGTTAATTAAAATAATCAATCTAGCATGATCAAAACTTAGACTAAGTGTAACCACCCAACGAGATAAGGTATTTAAAAGTGATAAGTAACACATTGTATGCTAATCCTTGCTCATGTTGTGACCATACATGGAACTTAAAGGAAAACATGGACTAGATGCTAGACCATCCCAACTGAGAGACAAGTGACCTAGAGTGGGAAGGAACTAGGAACAACCCTAGGAACAAGAAGCAAAGACCCATGTAATGGGACCTCTTCAGCAAGAGCCCAATGTGGAATTTGTTAGATAGATTCCCTAGGTTGAAATAGAGTAGTCCCATTGAGATGAGGTAGTGGTACCAAGATCAACACTTGAGGTTACTTTAATTTAATCTTTCCTCAATTAGGCCAAGCCTTATGACATCCAATGTTTAGTTGTCCAAGAACTAAACTTTGGGCCTTTCTTGAAGTTTACTCTAGAAATAGTTAAAAGGCAACTGCAAAGCTCTTCCATATGGTCAATCCTCACTTCTAGTGGAGAGTTATGGGAGAGACCTATCTCTTATAGAACAACCAACAAGTAGATACCACAATGAAGATCAAAGACATCAATGTCTCCTATTCAATCAAAGCCATCTTGTAGGCTCTTGGCATACCTGAAACTAGGGCTAAGTTAGTAGAGACCTCAACCAAAGTAGATCCAGAGACTAAAATGAAGTGGGTCTGGTGGTACTATGGAATGGACTGCAAGGAATATGGCATACTCAAAATGGTAGAACACACTTATTTCAAGATAGTAGCTTATCACCTCAATCTGATGATGAGGCCCAATAAGGTAATGACCTTCTCTACCCATGCATGTATCACTCTAACCAAAACATTCTTGGTGAATCTTCCACAATTAATCTATCTAGAGATGGAAAACTAGTTTAAGGAAAATAAACATAGAAGAAAAGCCTTGTCCTTTCCTTACCTCATTAGAAAATTTTGAAAAATGGTAAGGATAGCCCACCATGTAAATGACATGATCAAGCATGCTCTTGCTACCTCCCAAGCCAAAATGATGAAGGATATAAAGTCCTTGCAATGATCAAGAAAGAGGAGTAGCCACCACCCTCACCATCCACTTGAGACACAACATCAAATGCTCATGCTATCCTTGATCCCATGGGTGAGATCTAAGAGAAACCTCTACAATAGCAATCCATAGGACTGAGTGGTCATGAGCCACCTATGTATAGGCTAGCCATAAGCCATCTTAATGAAGTGTATCAATCCATAATTTAGATGGTAGGTGGTAGGTTAATTTTTTTGCCTAGAAAATGTAGGTTCATACATGATTGAATCATAGTGCATGGGAGGTAATGGTGTCCCTTTTTTGATATTATCACTTTCTAGAGATTTCTAGGAACATTGTTACTTTCTATGTGTGGTTGGAGGAAGGTGAGGGCACCACTGTTCTAGTGATGCAAGACCAAGGGTAGGAGAGAGTGGTAGAATTGGTAGCTAACAAAATGGCCCAAGTACTTAATGCACTACCCTACACTTGGCAATGTATAGATGTTTATTAGAATCATAAGTGAGAGATTCAATGCAACATAGCATGAGGAGCTATTAGAGTAACTAGTGGAAATCAGGCAACCAATTCTAGATGTCTTCAACCTTTCCTATAATATCACTGATATCCATTCACATTTTCTTGAGGCAAAGGGCAAGTGTATCATATTAGAGGGGCAAACCAAAATGGCCAAAACTAAAATCTAATGCTTGGTCACAAAGGTTTCTAAACTTATAGCCCACCTCCTTGATCCCAAAGTACTTGGCCAAGCATCTAGAAGAGATGAAGCTCTTCAACAGCTTTAGAAGAAACTTCAAGAGGCTAAGTATGCAAAGGAATAAATGGTATTTGATTAATCCTTAGTAGATGTAGTAACTTACAACATGCAAAAGGACTTGAATCAAACTCACCAGTAGAATAAGCATCTAACCCCAAAAAATCATCACCTAGGTAATGTTGATGAACAAAAATAACAACTAACAAAATTCATCCATCAAGAGTAGGAGTAGATCACTAGGGTAAAGGATGAATTGAGGAGGATGGTAGAAAAGAATCAAAATCTCTCAATGAAGGATATGTGCACCATTTGTCAAAAAATATGCAATTGAGATTGTTGTCTAGAAAAATGAGGCTTTCAAATTTGAGAGAGTCAAGAACCACTATAGGGATCATGTTGGCCTACAGAAAGAAGTTAATGAAAAGCACATTCAAATGAAAAAGGTGAAAGTGAATGAAGACCTCCAATAGCTCCAAAAAAGAGGAAATTTCTGGCAGCCCATATTTTATGTACTAAATGAATACAACATGCTAGAAATTTGCATGAAGGAGCTACAAATTGAGAAGATGATAGAGTATATGAAGCTGTCCAACCTCTATTATGAAAACCTGGCAATGCTAACTATCAAATAGTCATGATCAAAATTGAAAAAGTAAGTGGCCACCTTGTACTTGTTGTACAAGGCAAAGTTCAAGATCCATAAGGAGACTAAGCAAAAGCTTGAGATTGAAAATGTAGAACTTGAGATTCTTGAATAAAAATTCATTGATCAAAGATCAACAATACAGAACTTGGTTAAAAAAATGAATGACTACTAGGAGCTACAAAATGTAGTTAAGATGTTTGATGTTGAATACAAACTTTTCACTACCTGGTTTATCAATGCAAAGGAAATGTTCTTGGCAATCCTCTGTCCTTTAGATGTTCCCACTCCGTGGAACATCTACAATGCTACATGGATAGTGAATGATCATAAGGAAACAGATGAGAAGATGAAAGTGTTGTTGGATGATTTTGGTCTTCCACTAGAGGTCAAACTCCTTCTGAACAATCATAGACTCTGTAGCAACTACCATGTGCTCTAAAAGCATGAGAGGTTCCTTCAAAACCTCTATTTCCTGGGACTACCTAACTATCTTCCTCACCTTTTAGCCATCCAAGGAGTTGGTTGCCCATTTTTTGATCATGGTATTCATTTTTTTTCATGAACATAAAATTTTGTAATATTAGGCACTTACTTTTTAGTATGCTTGTTTTGTATGTTCTAAAGTTAGTCAATAATCCCATACCTTCCCAAGTTTTGAAAAGAACTCAAGGACAAGTTTTCATTCAATCATGGGGGTATGATGAAATGTGTCTCTTTTGGTTGCATTGATGAAATTCCATTAATGCAAGCCCATCGACATGATCCCATTGACATGAGCTCATCAACATGATCTCATCAATGCATGTATGACACATTGACACATATGTATCGATGCAGTGTCTATTGTTGGCTATATAAATGCATGAGCCAACTGTGTTTATGGAATTCATAAGTTAGATTATAGCAAAGCTCTTGTAGTTTTTCCTTCTAATAGAATATATTTCTAAGTGCCTAAAATAGAAGTGAGAAGGTATATGGATATTTGTTCAAACATTGATGTAATTAAGCATTTCAATGTGACCGACAACAAAGATGAGCTTTCTTCATAAACCTTATAGCACTTGAAATAACGTAATATTTCCTTTAAGCATTTAAGCATTTAATATTTTAAATAATGTTTTTAAGTAATTAATCCATTATTCCATTAATTAAGAGAGATTAAATTGCAATTAATTAAGCACATAAGTACAATCACTTCTAGCATACATTTGACAGTTAGTAATCCTAGTAAGGCTTAACATTTGATAACCCAGTAGCATTAAATGTGTTCAAGATGGGTATGGCAAGTGGGAATAGATGCTTATGTTAGGATTAGTTAGATATTAGCTAGATTATTAGCTTAATTAATATTCAATTCTTTATTATTATTCCTAGGTGACTTAAACATAAAAAGATAAAAAATGATAAAAATCATATGCCTCAATTATACTTAACCATACCCTTGTACTTGTTGTGACTAAAAACCTTGATTTCTAGAATAGGAACCAAGGATCCTTGATGCAAGCAGTTCCTCAACCTAGAACCCCCAGGGCCTTCATGATAAAAATGGAATTTAGTATGCCCTAGTTGGTCTAGCAAATAAACTAAGGACTTGGGAGATGTAAAATGTATAAATATGAATAGATCCAAATAATGCACAAATAATAAATTTATCTTTGAATACAAAACACAAAAATTAAAACTTTATTGAGAAAATAATAATGAATAAGTTAGAGAAATGTGTAGAAATAGTGCCTAGATGAGCAAAAAGGGGATCCACTTATACAAGAGTTCAAAGTCCATTGAAGCTGAGATGATCTACTCCATGATCTGCTCCATTGAAGCCACTCTTGATGCTATAGAACATTCCTTTGCTACTCAAGGCTAGAATGCTTTCACACTAGGGTTTAAGAGAATGCAAGTATGGGAACTTGCATGAGCTCTTGGGTGCTTGAAAATGCTCCAAGTGTGGAATTGTGAAAAATGGCTAAACTTTGGTGAGAATTTTCATGTCAAAAAATGCACCACTTTTTCAAAAATGTTGAACCTTGTCAAAGAATCTAGGACCAAAATTTCTTGTATGGCCCAAAATTTGTTGAACTTCTAAATGGTATTAGAATTTGGCTATTATAGAATCTTTTGGCCCATGAATGGGGCTTCAAATTGGCTATGATTGGGCTGCAAAAGGGCTGAAAATTTGATGTAATTTTGCTACAAATTGGCTATCAAATTTAGGTGAAATGGATACCCAAATTTCAGGGGTTAATAAACATAGTAAGTGCTTTCCCCCATAGCCATTTTGTATACTAAAAATAGTACACAGGGCATCCCTTCCACGCTGGAGATGAACCCTTCACACTAAGTTGTCCATCACACTTGTTGAAGTGGCTAGTCAATGTTGAAGTGCATAACTTGATGAATTTTACTTCTTATGGATTTTAAGCTAGGGGTTTGAATTTTACATGTTGGGGGAGAAATTTTCTAAGTTGGGGAAAATTTTTTGAGCTATGGGAAAACATTCCAATTTGAAGGAAAAGTTTCCAAAATGTGCCTTTGGTCTCCATGTTAAGTTGAGCTTCCCCCCTTTTTCCATGTTGGGGTTTTCATGCTCAATGTGAAAAAATGAGGGGAAATATTCTTGATGATTTTTGACTAATTTTGACCATGCATATAAGTTTCCAAGGTTGCTAGGGATGACTACTGCTATTTGATGTCAAAATTTCATTGTTTCAACTTTACAAGGCATTTTTTTAAACTTTCCCCCTTTTTCACATTGGGATTTCCATGCTTAGCATGAAAAAATAGGAGGAAATATTTTTTGCCATTTTTTATCATTTTTAGGCATGCATGAAAGCTTCCTAAGTTTTCAGCATTAACTGCTAACATCTGATGTTAAATTTTGGTTATCTCAAAGGTCATAAGATAATTTTTGGACTTTTCCCCTATGGCCTCCCCTTCCCTACCCACCACTACCACACACCCCCCGCCCCCTAGCTCCCCTCACCCCTTTCTTCCATGTTGGAACTTCTATACTCAACATGGAAAATTAGGGAGAATTCTTTTTGCTTACTTTTGGCTACTGTTGAGCATGTATGCATGATTCCTAGGTTGCTATTGATGATGATTACTACTTGATGTTAATATTTGATTATTTCAAGATTTTTGAAGCATTTTTTAAACTCCCCCTCCTTTTTCCATACTAGGGATTTCATGCTTAGCATGGAAAATTTGTGGGAAAGCTTTTTGATCATTTTTTGTTACTTTTGATTATGCATGTAGCTCCCTAAGGTTGCCAATGTCGCATACTACCATCTGATGCTGAAATTTGACTATTTCAAGGGTCATAAGCCATTTTTTGGACTTCCCTCCTTTTTCCATACTAGAGATTCCATGATAAGCATGGAAAATTTGGGAGATATTTTTTGATCATTTTTTATCAATCTGGCCATGCATAAGTGCTCACAAGTTTGCTGACATTGGTCATCAATGCCTAAGGTCAAGATCTAGTTGTTTTGGGGGCTATGAGGGGATTTTTAGGCTTCCCCCATTTTTTCCACACTAGGTATGTAAGGCTCATTATGGAAGAGGTCCTCTAAATTGAGAGATTTAGATATAGGCCAGGTCTACAACTAATTAACCATGCATGTCGACCTCCAGGGTTGCCGATGTCGATAGTCAATGTTAGGTGTCAAGATTTGATAATTTAGAGGCTACTAAGTATCTCATCCAAACTTCTCCTCTTTCTTCCACACTATGAATCATGGCCCCAGTATGGAAAAGATGGGGATGGTAGATTTATACTATTTTTAACCCATTTTTGGATTTCTGGAAGCTCTGGAGGGTTCCAACATGATCTAGGGATCACTGTGCATCAAAAAATTGTCATTAAGTCATTAAATTAGGTTAGTTTTGGCTTCCCCCCATCTATCCATGCTAAGGGTGAAAGGATTAATGTGGAAGAAGTCTCCCCCAACATGAAAAACACCAAATTCTATGTTTCTTCTAGTTTTGACTAGTTTCAACTAGGTTTGATGAGGTTTCAAGTCTACTACAGATACTTGGAGGGGTTCTAGATCATGGGGGGCCCACTTTGCAATAAAATTGGTGCTAGATATATGTTAAGAGGAAAGGCTAATTATCACCCTCCTTCTTCTATGTTAGACACTATTTCCTCAAGGTGAAAATCCATGGTGGTTAGCCATGCTCATGTTTTGCCTAAATTTGAAAACTCAATGTTGAAAAAGGTAAGTCTAGGTTGCTAAAAATAGAAAGGTATTTGTAAGTCTAAAAAATTTGTAAAATTATAAACATGTGTCCATGCTAGGCATGGTATTCCCAGTGTGGGTGCATAGGGGTAAGGTTGCCATAATGTCTTAAGTACTAAACTTAGTAAAAATCATTCAAGTTTGGTCAAAAGGGAAGGCATAGGCTGGGGCCCACAATCGAAAAAATTTAAAATTTTGAAAAGTGAATTTGTTTCCCCCCTAATACCAACATGAACTAAAATTTACACCATTTTTCTTTAGTGCACTTGTAGTCATGGTGCACTGAATTAGCAGTTGGGGTTTTGTTTAGGTTTAGGTGAGCTTTATATGTCAAAATTTATAAATTTTGATCAAAATTGTCATTCTTCAGCAATAGCACATTAGAGGAGAGATCTAGTAGATATTCTTATGGTATCCACAACCAATCTTTAGCATGGAAGCCTCCCATCTCCCCTCCAACTAGCATAGAACTCTCATCTTTTTCAAATTTCCCCCCTTTTCTCAACGTTGAGAACTCCATGGCACCCAAATAAAGAGGAGGAAAAAGCAAACATTCCATAATTCAAAGGATGGATGAGTATTCAAGGAAGTTTCCAAAGGTTACTAGCCCTATCTCTATCCATGATCCATCTATCATTGCTCCAAGATAGGAAATTCTACCTAATTTTTCCTTGGTTTTCATGGTCTTTTCTAGTTTTTTTTGTCATCCAAGTGTTAGGGCTATTTTTTCACATCTACTCTGATTGGGGGAATTAAGTTAGAATCCTAAAAAAATCACACCTCCTATTTTGGGTGCTTTCATTTAGATCTATGTTTGTTTTATCACTTTAACTTTTGCAAATTTGCTTTTGAAAATAGGTCTTACTGTTTATGCCTTTTTCTCAAATTTTTGAGGTATAGCTATTTTTTTTCAGATCTGGGCCTTAGGATTTGTTAAAATTAAATTTTAAAAAAATCCTACCCCATTATTTTGATATTAATTTAAATTTTTTGTAAGGGTTTTGGCTATTTCGACCATTTTAATGGCTATATGAAGTTTAGGCTTTGGGATTTCCAAAGTTTTGTTATGAAAAGGCAAGCCAAGTTTTGTATTTGTTCTCAATAAAATAGTTGCATGTTTGTAAACTTAAAGGTTATAAGTTTGTAGCCCTTTGTTTAATCTTCCCAATGGTCATTGTATTGTTTAATTTGGCTTTGAAATGAGAGAGTTATGATTGTTTTCCTAATGTTACGTAGTTAGGTTGTTTGTGCCACTTTTGTAATTTCATGTAGATTTGTGAAATTTTATAAGAAAAAAACCAAGGTATTTTGCTATTTTCCTATAATTTTTACATAGGTTTTTGCTTTAGCTTTCTGATGGAGGTGGAATCACTCTGATTGGATTTAAAATGAATTTTTTATGAATTTTTTTCTAAGGTTGTGTACATCATGAAAAAACTCACGGTTGTAGTACATTGCCCAAAATAGAAGTGGTTAATATGATTAATCTTTCTAGGAGAGTAAAGGTTTTTCCTATTTCAAATAATGTTTTTTTATGGCTTCATGTATTTTTCTAAGCTTATCATGCTTTTTCTAAATTTGTGCATAGTTTAGATGTTTTTCCCAAATTTATGGACGCTTTGCATAATTTCAAATGCTTTTTCTAAACTTATGTTTCCTTTTTTCTAGATTTATTCATAATTTAGATGCTTTTTCCTAAATTTATGCATAATTTAGACTAAGATATAGTTTTGGTCATGATTTTTTTGGTTATAAAGGCTATAAAATATGGTATCAATGTTTTTATGGAATTTCTCAAGCTAATTTAGATAAACACCTAAGAGCCTTTTACAGAAGCTAATTTCACCTCTAACTTAGGGATTTTTCTCTAAAGGTGGTTTGAAGAAAATAAAGTAAGGAACCCAACACTTCCATTCCCTTGCTTGATCAAGAAGCTATGTAAGCATGCTAGAATCCTAGGATACACCAATGACATTTTCAAGAGGGCTCAAAATGCTTCTTTTGCTAAGATACTTAAACTTGTAGCACCAAGAAAGAACCTTGGTGAAGAAAACAAAATAGAAAAGGAGATAGAACCAACAAAAGAAATGGAGCAAGAGCTTGAGTAACAATGTGAGCCACAAGTTCCACCACTACCACCAAAAGATTACTAGCCTACAATGAGTCATCTACAAAATATTTTTAAAACTCTTAGTTTGGTAAGTAGGGATGAATCAAACTTCTTTATAGTTATCAATGATGCCATGTAGCCCATAGTTTCTACTATTCCAACAAGGTGGTAGATTTCGTTACAATTAGGAGGAGAATCCCAATGTTCATGACAAATTTCTGGTAACGTTGCATCTTTTCAAGTGATGCTCAAAAGAGGAGAAGGTGTGACATTAGTGATCATGCAGCCTCAAGATGTAACAGTCACAACAAAGGTAATAATAGATCATATCAAATAATCTTTTAATGTGCTTTTTGTGCCCCCAATGGACTTAACTAGGATTAGCGATGCACAAATTCTTGTTGGAAATTTAATGACTCCTGCGACCAATGAGGATGCACTTGATAGATTATTGCAAACTAGACAAGTAATGACAACCCATTTTGACATCCCTAGTGATGTCACTATAGTGCAATTAGACCTCATAACCACAAAAAAATAGTTGGTCATGGTAGAGCACACAAAAATAGAAGTGCATCAATTGCAATAAGAGCTGGCCACCTTGAAAGCTAAAAAATGGATCCTTGCCCAATTTTTCATGACTAACTAGCTAGAACAATTCCAAATAGAGTAGTTGAACCAATTGATTAAATAGAACAAATATACTAAGCAAGAGAAGGAGAAGGCAGTCTAGAATGCCTTAGCTACTAAAGCTCAAGCATATGCCCATGCAAAGGCATTGACCACTACACAAGAAGAAAATAAATAGTTTGCTATAGATAATGCAAGGTTGAATACTATAGAAAAACAAAAGAACATTTTGGAAGAAAATATCCACCAGCTGAGAGAACTGGTGAGGGTTAACCAAGACATTCATAGATTAACTATAGATAATGAAGGAGATGCATGCGATAAGTCAAAAATCCACAATTGACATAACCGCATGGAAAAACGAGGCCAAGAAACATGAGAAGTTGAAGGAGCACTTCTAGGACCAAATTGGCATTTAGAAAAAAATCAATGAAAAAGAAATCTAGATGGAAAAGGCCTTCATCAATTCCATGTTAGTGCAAAATCCCAACCGATAGCCAATCTTGGATAGCTATGCCTTGGTTCATTAAGCATAAGAAAAGAATAAGGACCTACAGATTGAAGATCTGAAAGAGTACATGACATTGGCTAACCTTCAACATGCCAACCTTGCGATGTTAATAGTAGGTTGACCTAGAAATGAGCTAGAGAAACAAGTAGTAGCCACCTATTCATTATATAAAAAAGAGTTTGTAGGCAAGAAAAATGCTTTACAAAAGCTCCATGTGGCAAACTTAGAATTCAAGGTGATTAAGGCCTACTACCATGAAAAGAGAGATGTAGCCTCATACCTAGCTAGGATATTAATAGATCACCATGAATTGAAAGAAAAGGCCAAGGCCTTTGAGAATGAATGACAGTAGTTTAGGGCTTGGTATGTGAAAGCAAACAAAATGTTTCCACAACTACCATGTCCATGGGATGTACCAGCTCTAGCACACATTAGCTTAGAAGCCTAGATGGTACAAGATCCAAGGACAAAGGAAGAAAATTTGTAGGCACTCTTGAACCACTACAAATTTCAAAAGCCTAGCGACAAAGGGAAGTAACCAATGGAATAGCCACTACCTCTAGGATCTCCATCAGCTTCCTCAATTTTATGTCTTATAATGTTATGTTCATGTTTTTTGTAAAACACCATTACTGCATGAAAGAGTCAATTTGTGTATTCATTTAAGTTAGTCAATAATCCCATACCTTCCCAATCTTTTGTAAAGGACTTGCTCCTCATTCTTTTAACTTGAGGATGAGTTTCCATCCAATCATGGGGGTATGATGAGTCATGTTTTGCAGGGCAATGATATCAGATATTTGATATCGAGGTCACGATGTCAGGTATTTGATATCAAGGCACAACTTCCATGCTAGCTTATAAATACCACACTTGAATCCATGATTGAGGGATGGAGGAGAGGTAGATTTTAGATAACTTTTTCATAAATTTTCAATTTTAACTTTTTTTTTTTCTAATGCATGCCCACAGTGTGATGTTAAGTAATTGTATGACATCCTTATTTGAGTGTGACATACTTGGACGCATTACATGACTAGCCATAAAGATTGAGATTACTTTCATCATTGCAACATCCACTTAGATTTATTATTGATTTTAATTTTTTAATTATTTATTGTTTTCCTTAGTTAATGTTTCCATTTATTTTTCTTTATTATTCTTAACATTAAGCAAAATGAGTATGACTAATTGCAAGTTCTTAAGTGTAATTACTTGATAATCTAGTAGTGTATCATTTGTAAGCCCAATGATGTACACTTGGTAATCCCAGTGGAAGTTACGTGAAGTTTAAGGCATGTGTGGATAGTTAGGAATGAATATTCATAGCACGTAGACTAGTTTAGATTTTACTTTCCACTCTTAATTAGCTTAATTAATTAATCTCTTTATTATCATTTGGAGTAGCTTAGGGACAAACAACATCAATAATCATATGCCTCACTTTGGAATAAACCATACATGACAAAGCTATCACTAATCCAAGTGGGAAGATAGGGAACTATGATCAAGGCATAATGATCTAGATGCACAACTAGTCCTATCCATGGAATTTGACCAAATCATGTGTGAACGCTTGTGATTCATATGGTTGGGCATAGGGGTACCTTGCCACTCATCATTACTAACACACCTAGAATCACACTAGCACTAATGTTACAATTGTATTAGCTATGGCATTCTCACTTTAAGGTATGTGTTGGATATCAACATCTATGAATTATTATAACAATTTCTTTCCTAGGTTGTAATAAGGTTGTAAGTGCTTGTCCTTACATACATATACCTCAGTTACTTAGTTGACCACTAGTTGGAGATCACCTTTCAATGTCTAATTCCTAGGTAATAAGCTACCATCATCCCTCTAATCAAACCTTCATACTTCGCTATGTTTTTGGTACATGGAAACTCAAAACGATAAGCAAAGTTTCAAATTTCACTAGATGGGAATGTTATGATGGCAGCAGCACTAGCATCATGATTAGTTAAAGCTCCATCAAAGTGCATAACCATCTCATGATATTTGAGCACTTGGATAACTACATTAATGTATTCATTAGGGAACTCAAGATCTATGGCTACTTGGTTGTTGACAGGTGCAACTATGAGTTGTACAACTATAGCTTAACCTTTCGTTGAAGATTGAAAGATGTAATGAGGGTAAAATTTCATGGTTATGGCTTTCCATTATGCTATATAGCTACTTTTATAGATGTTGATCATTATGACTATGAGTATGTTATCCTTGCAAATTATGTTGACTTGGCTTCAAAAGAGGTAGTGTCTCCACTTCTTCAAGGAGAAGACTAGTGCTAGACAATACTTCTCCACTTTAGTGTATTGAGCCTCATGGACAACTAACCCATGACTAAGGTAGTATATAGGCATTTCTGCTCCATCATCACATTTTTGACAAAGTATATAGGAAATGAATGTATTATAAATGTAAGGTACATGTAAAATATTTTAATTTCTTGTAGAGGATAGACTGTTGGCAGTTGTGTCAATTCTTGCATAATGTTTTCAAAGCCCTCTTGGCATTGAGCCATCCACTCATAGTGAAATCCCTTCTTAAGAAAATATTGCATGGGCTATAACTTATTTGTAAGCCTAGTGATAAACCTATGAATAAACTATAATCTACCTTGCAATCATCAAAGCTCCTTAAGATTGGTAGGCACTACTAATTTAGATATGGCCTTAACCTTATCAGGATCTACATGAATCCCTACTTCAAATACTAAAAAGCCAAGCATCTTACCAATCTTAACACCAAAGACATACTTCTTAGGATTGAGACTAAGCTCATACTTGAGGCATTGTTTAAGCACAATTTCTAGGTCATTAGCATATTCATTGGCCACTTTGGACTTAATGGCTATATCATCTACATAATCATTAAGTAAACCTACCATGTAATTACTAAAGATATAGGTCATGGATTGTTGATAGGTCTCTTTTATGTTATTAATGCCAAATGACATCATAGAATAGAAGAAGGTACCCCAAGGATTCATGAATGTCATGCAAAGTTGAAGCTTTGGGTTAACCCTAATCTGGTTGTACCCCAAGAACCCATCCATAAAGGATAACAAGGCATGTCTAGCCATAGTATTAGTAAGTTGATCAATACTAGGCAAAGGGAAGTCATCCTTGATAGTTGCTTTATTTAGGTCTTGTAAATCGATGTAGATGTGGATACTCTCATTTTTCATAGGGACTACCACTATGTTGAACACCCATTCTGTGTTGTTGACAACCCTAATGAAGCCAACTTGGTAAAGCTTTGAGATTTCATCAGAAACTACCAAGGCCAAATTAGGTCTAATCTTGCATACTTTTTACTTAACTAGTCTAATGCTAGGGTCTAGTATGATGTTTTGCTAGACTAAGTGTGGGTCAACTCCTGGCATATCCTCATATGACCAAGCAAAGACTTTAATGTTGCTTTGTAGGACCTTGGTGATGTCTTGATCATATTGAGGTTCCGATGAGGAACTTAGTTTAAGGATTTTCTCCTCATCAATGTGCATTGTGATAGAACCTTTACTAGAGAGTCTTTAGTTATGTCCCCTACTTCCAAATCAACGATTTTGACTAGTTTTTCAAGCCATTCTAGAGGTTTCTTTATTGAGTCTATTTGGTCTATAAGACTCTCAGGCTTAAGATCTAGGCAATCAAGGTCGATACATTGTTCAACATTACTATCAGGTCCATGTAGACACAAAGGCAAACTAATTTGCTTCTATATACTCAAAAAGTATATTAAGTTGCACCTAGGTAAAAGTAAATAAATAATGCTAAAATGCTATAAAATTATGCAAATATAATGCAAATAAGACCATCCAACATCATAAATGATATAGGGACAATTTGACAAAGCTCTATAAAGGCCAAACAAAGGTCAAATAAAGTTCAACAAGGGGAAACATAAGAAATGAGGCTACAAATGGCCAAAAAAGGCCATAATCTCACTAGTTTTAGGCCCCAGTGGGCCATGATGCTAGTTTAGAGTCTTGGTAAACTATGATGCTAGTTTAAGGCCTTGGCAGATCATGATCACAGGGTGTCAAATAGTGGTCAGGGAAGGTCAAACCCCACTATTTGATACCATTCAAAGGCCGAAAAAAGGTAAATAAGGCTATAATAAGGCAAATAAAGAATGTATAAGGTTGTATAAAGTTTATAGATGGTCCACAATGCAACACAAGTTCCAAAACAAGCTAAAGAACTATGTCATAAGGCCAAAAATCAAACAAAAGAAGCTACATATTGTAAAATTTGGCTAATATAGGTCAAAAAATGATTTGGTTTTGCCAGTTTTAGACTTTAGTAGGCCATGATTTGAGGCTACAAGGCTATTAGGTGAGTTTGGGCATAGTTAAGTCTTTTTCTAGGCTATTTGAACCTAGAAATCATGAGTTTTTGAGGCTTCCATGCTAGGCTCAGTGTTGAAATAGGGATTCTTAGCCTGGAAACCAAGGAAAATAGGTTCTGGGATGCTCAAAAGTCTAAAATTGAGGTTCTGGGACCTTCCCAAGGTAGTGTAGTATAGCTACCAAAAATGTCGATGGCTGGAACACCGAGAGGTCACCAGGCATACAGCCTAACCCTAGATCTATGCAAGGGCCATGCTAGAGTAAATGGAAGTAGGGTGCCATGAATGGTCTCATCAATCATATAGGGACTTAATCAATGTACAATAACCTTCCGTAAACATTGACTTTAAAGATGTTATATGCAAGTTAAGCGATGAGCGACAAGCATAAATTAATGGAGAATAATGCAAAGTACGATAATAGCAAAAACATGAAATAGGCTTGGGTGAGAAAGTGCACCGTCCCAAGATCAAGGGATCTAATCTTTGTTTGGCTAAAGGTGTACAACTAATGTGCAGTGTGGACAGGCACAGCTTACAACGAAGTGGTATGGTCACAACTCCTTGAACTGCTATCAACAGCTTGCTAACAGGAACCTTCTACTTGTCAATATCTTTGCCAAAGTTAAGCACCAAAGACCCAAAATGCCAAGCTACTCAATGTCAATCTTTGAAGTCAACTACCAGAAAGGCAATTCTCATAGCCAACAATGCAAAAGCCAACCATGATGAAGAAATTCAACCACACTAAAAAATTCCAGAAGCCAACCCTTTGAACATTTTTCACTAGGGTATTTATAGAGCCAAAAGTGGGAGAGAAATGTGGTTTGGATGCCACATGTCCTGGGTCCCACAGAGTGCAAATGTGACTATGTCATGTTGTGTGATGCTAGATGTGAAACCTACTACACTGTGACCATATCTTTCAAGCTGCATGTGCCAAAGTCCAATGAGCTACCATGTTTGTTATAAGAAATGCCAATAGTGAATGCAAAGTGGAGCCTATGCTCTAGGACTACGTCTTCCTTGCTCTGGCAAGCAAGGTCAAGCATAGAGAAAACTTTGGGGATAGTTAAGGGGGGTGCAAAGTAAAGCAAACTCACTGATCTTGTCCGTTGAAGAGATGTCAGGATGAGAGTAATCATTACCAACAAGTTTTGGATCTAACCAAAGATGTCTTGGGACTTCCACACAACTGTTACGTTGTTTACGCTACCCAGCATATTGGCATAGTGTAAACACCTATACACTACACTGTGCTATGCTGTGTAGCATAGCTTCCATTCTAGAAAGAAATCTGCCTGAAAGCTGAGAATACCTATTTGAGGCCTAGCTAGGCAAGCAACTAAAATCCTTTCTTTCATGCTAAAAGGTCCTGGGACCTGCGGAGTTCCTCCTTGGGACATTTTGGTGCTTTATTTCCTTGTTATGTTGTGCTATGCTGCATAGCATAGCAACCATTGTGATATGAATTCTTGTCTAATTTGCAATGTTTTGTCCAGAAACTTTGCTTAACACCCAAGGGTGAAGTGGAACAAGCAGTCTTGGAGGCTGGAGTGTGGCCAAGTGCAATTCTCTTGCTGGAACTGCTTGGTAGAGGACCTTTGTGTGTTCTGTTCCTACTACGCTATGCTACGCTACATAGTGTAGCACCTTGTGTTGCTTGGATTCTAACTCATTTTGCAAACACTTTGTCATGGGATGATGATCATGTCTTGGTGTGATGGTAGAGCAAACCTATTTGATGGTTGGAGCATGGGCAAACATGCTTACTCCACCAGAGCCATTTGAGTAGGAGTATTGTCAAAGTACATCCGTGTTATGTTGTGCTATGTTGCGTAGCGTAGCACAATGTAGCACTCATATTGCAATGATTTTTGACAAAACATGCCATATTTTGTCATGTCATGTTACTCATACATCAAGGATGAAGTGGGGAAGATATCCTATAGGACTAAATTGTCGTCAATCTGCATCTTGGGTGCTTAATCAGTCTTCCCAAGGCCTACTACACTGTGCAGCGTAGTGTAGCATAGCAGGTCTCATAATTAGAAAACTTTCTAAACTATTTTGCTCATCTTGAACACTTTTGGCAACTCCTAGCATGGTCCCTGGGTAGATCATCAACTAAGTCAAGTATCAAGCTGGGTAGGCTAGAGGGTGTAGCAAACCTGTCAGCCCAGAAGATAGAAAATTTTTTAGACTGTACAGTCTAGCCTTGGTGCCTCTTTAGGAAAACTAGCCTTGTGGCTAGGTTTCACATTAACTATGCTGTAGAGGTTGACAGGCAGGCTCAAAAGCAACATTTCAAGCATTAGGACTTCCAGGGTGCCATGTCATCTATACAGTCCATTGTGACATCATGCTTGTAGAGATCTTTGCCCAAATTCCAAGACTGCTAAATCATGAGAATCTTGAAATTTATGGTGTTTCAATAGCCCCTCTTTATTGATGTCTAGAGGATCTACCCAAAAGATGTCGACAAAGAATATGAAACACCATGAAGAATAATACAGCAACACCACTCTTCAGTGCCTACTTGGACCACACTTCACTACACTCGAAAGTACTAAAGAGTGATTGTAAGGTAAGGGGGCAAGGGATGGAGTTGAGAAAATAGGTTTAGGAAAGAAAATAATGTAAGATGTAATTCTTTGAAAAAATTGTTGCCATAGCATGATCCCTCATCAGAGTGCTTATGAGGGAGTTAGCAAACATGGGTGTTTTTCTTTGTTGGCCTTTGACCTCTCACTAGAATGCTTAGAGATCGTTGATTTACGGCCAAATTGATTGTTAAGTAGCACGTTGTGCCATTTGTTTTAGGCACCTTCATTTTTTTTATTTTTTTTTTCTTTTCCTTTGTTGTACACCCACGTTCATTTGTAAACAACCTTGTTGTTATTTCAGGACAGGTGTTTACTCCTCATGATGAGCTATGTTACATCCATGTGGGGCTTTCACCTACCTACAAATGCTTCCCATGGGATGATTTGCATTACATCCAGCATGGACTTGATGGTTGGGCATGTGAAAGAGCTTTGTGCATTGGGAAAGCTTGTAAAAAGGATATGAAAAATTGCAAGTATAGGAAATGGAGGATAAACTGGCTAAAAGGGAGAGTAGGGTATGTACTTCCAAGTGGCTAGGCTAGTCGAAGTGATCACTTCGGAACAATCTAATGCCTTGCTCTCATGGTGAAGTGCATCTCTGAACAATGCCATCTTGGCTTTTATCCTACAAATACTACAAAGAGAAAACTAGAAAAATGAGCATCAAGTGAAGTGAGAGCAAAGTCCTACTTGCTTTGGACACCGACAGAGTGGCAAGTGTTGTCGCTAAAGTGTGTGATGTCCAAAGCAAGAAGGCCAACACAGATTTTGATAATAGCAGGCTAGAAGGGTTGGCACCAAAGGGACTAGGAGCGATGGTAATGCAACTGCTTAGGATTCCTCACCCAAGGCAAACATCATGTAGTCTAGCTAAAAAGGGAGGAGCCTAATAGCTAAACACCTCTTGGACTTGGATGATGGTGAGAGTTGGAGGATAGAAACCTTGTGGCTAGGCCACAATAGTGCTAAGACTCGAGCAAGAGGTGCTAACAACCAGAGCTACTACTAGGATGAGTGGCTATGGTATCAGTAGCTCCGGAAGGTTAACAAGATGTCAAACAACATCTTCAAAAGATCAGCAAGATGCCAAGGGTGGTGATGCTACATCTATTCTAGAGGATGTTTCCTTAGCAACATGAACTACATTTTGGAACTGCAACATCCCACCCTGTGTTGCACAGAAGTTTTGCGCTTGCTTATTTGTAGGGTCATGAATGTAAGTTGGGAGGCATTGAACTGTGAACCTAGTTTAAGGTCTTGGTAGACCATTAGATGTGCTAGTTTAGGGTCCCAGCAGACCATGATGTGATAGTTTAAGATCCTAGCAGACTGTTGTGCTAGTTTAACATCATAGCAAATGGTTGTGTTGATCCATTTTATAGTCATAGAAGACTATCTATGCTAGTTTTACATCATAGTAGACGTGCTTTTCCAGTTTTACGTTGTAGTGGATGTTTGTCTTACGTTGCTTTGTATCTGATGTAATCCTTTACATCAAACATAGTATGGCTTGAGGTACAAGTGGTTAACAAGATTTGCAAACTCGTTGCCATCCATGTATGCTAGTTTGAATGCCCCATTCTCATAGGATTTCATGACTATGAAAGGACCTTCTGAGTTTTCTGAGAATTTTCTTACAAGTTCACAAATAGCCTTGAGGACTAGGTCTCCTTTTTTGATTGGCCATTTATGTAGGTTACAATGATGCTTCTGCCATTGTTTATCCTAGTACCATTCGATGTGACCAAGTGTTTAGGCATGCTCCTCCTCTACAGAGTCAAGATCAATGATCCTTAACTCGTTGTTTTGATTCTCATCCACAACATTTGAGAGGATCATCTGAAGTGATGGAACCTATAATTCAAGAGGTAACACTACTTTAGATCCATAAACGAGACTGTATAGGGTCTTACTTGTAGTGGTTCTACATGTCGTATGGTAAGCCCACAACACGTAGAGGATTTGCTCATGCCATCACCTTTTGCTACTACTAAGAATCTTTTTCAATAGCTTAATGATGGCCTTGATTATTGCCTCTACCTGACCATTTTCCTATGGGTATTATGATAATGAAAAATATTGCTTGATGCCAAGGTTTTCGCAAAAGGTTTTGGTTTCCGCGCTACTAAATTGTGGCCTGTTATCTATCACAATAGTCATGGGAAGACCAAACCTTGTTACTATGTTATCCAAGATAAAGTGGAAAACCTATTGAGATGTGGTCTTTCTTAGGAGAATAGCTTCTACCCACTTTGTGAAATATTTAGTTGTGGTGATAATGAAGCTATGTCCAACCGAAGACTTAGGTGTGATGGGTCCTATGATGTCTAGTCCCCAATGTTGGAATGGCCACGTAATTTGTGTAAGATGTAATTTTGTAGGTGACGCATGTATGAGATTATCATGGTCTTGATATACATCATACATCCTAACTTTGGCAAGGCAATCTCATTCCATGCAAGGCCAGTAGTGCCCTAGGCATCTGATTTTTGCCACCAAAGTCCTAGGGGCTATGTGTCCTCCACATAGTCCCTCATGGACTTCATTAACAATATTTTGTGCCTCTTCCCCACCAACGCAAGTTAGAAATATCCCATTAAAGGAGAATTTTCATAAGGTTTTATCTCCTACGAGGACATACTGTTGAGCTCACTTTTGTATTGCATCCTTTTGAGTGAATGTCAAGATGTGTGGGGGTTCGCCATGTTTAAGGTAAGCTTTAATGTTGACGTACCACTCCTGGATATCTGTTGCACTTACAAATGCAATGTGTGCCACATGAGTAATAGGATTAGTGCATTTTATTATCAAAGAAGTAAAAGTGGCAAATAGGTGCGGTGGCACATTTAATGCTAATGTGGCTAGTGCATCTGCTATAGTTTTTTCATTGCAAGGCACATGTTGGATGTCTAACGTTGTAAAATGTTTTAGTAAACTATTAGCTAGATTGAAATAAGGTTGCAAGTGTGAAGCCTTGCAAGCATAGACTTCAGTGATCTGGTTAACAACTAATTATGAGTTGTCCTAGACTACCAAATGTTGGATCTTTAGCTCTTGAGTTGCTAAGAGGCCCCTAAGGACTCCTTCGTACTCAGCTACGTTGTTCATGCAAAGGAATGTAAAACGATATGCAAAGGGTCAAATTTCCCTAGAGGGAAATGTAAGAACTGTGGTAGTGATACCACCTCATGTACTTGAAGCACCATCAAAATGTAACCTTACTTAAAAATCAGGTGGTACAGGTTTTAGGCTATTCATGTGTTCATTTGAGAATTCTGGTTCTATTATTTCCTGATCGTTAACGGGTGAAGTTGTAAGCTATGTGGCTATTGCTTAACCCTTTGTTGATGATTGGGCTACATAATGTAAATCGAATTCTGCCATTATAGCTTTCCATTAGGCTATCCTACTACTCTCGTATAAGTTGGTTGTGATAGCCCAAAGTATGTTGCTCTTGCATATGATCTTAACTTTGCTGCAAAATAGGTAATGTCTCCACCTTTTTAATGTAAATACTAGGGCGAGAAAATATTTTTCTACCTTGTTGTACTTTGCCTTGTAAGCTATTAATGCATGGCTTAAGTAATAGACCAATATTTCAAACCTATCATCTCTTTTCTGACATAGCAATGTAGCAATAGAAGTGTCTGAAGTAGCAAGGTAGATGTAGAAAGGGTTATCCCTCTATGGTGGGTAAACAGTTGGGAGATGCAAAAGCTCTTTCTTTACGTTATCGAAGGCTTGTTGACATTGATCTGTCCACTTGAAGTTGACCCCCTTCTTGAGCAGATGTTGCATGGGATGTAGTTTGTCTATCAACCTCGTGGTAAACCTTCTAATGAACTATACTCTACCTTGCAAGCTGCAAAACTCTTTAATGTTTGTAGGCAATGCTAAGTTGACGATGGCCCTCACTTTATTGGGGTCCACTTGTATTCCTATTTCTGACACTACGAAACCTAGCATGTGTCTGGTTTTAACTTTGAAAATACATTTCTTAGGGTTGAGGCACAGGGTATGCCGATGAGAACATTGGAGGACTATATTGAGATTGTTGGAATGATCAATAGCTTCCTTAGGCTTGATTACTATGTCATCAATGTAATCATTTAATCTCTTCAAGAGGTAGTCACTATAAATGTATGTCATCACTCATTGATAGGTCACACCAGCATTCTTCAGTCCAAAGGGCATCATTATGTAATAAAAGGTTTTTCAAGCGGTCATAAAGGTGGTTGCCAATTGATGCTCCAGGTTTATACGGATCTGGTTATAACCCAAGAACCCATCCATGAAGGACAACAAGGCATGACTAGCCATAGTGTTGATAAGTTGATTCATACTTGGCAATGGGAAGTTATCCTTAATTATTGCTCTGTTTAGGTTTTGAAAGTCTATACAAATTCATATACCTCCCATTTTCTTAGAAACTACAATGATTTTTGATACACATTTTGAGTAATCGACCACTTGGATGAAACCAGCTTGATAAAGCTTGGTGATTTCATCACGTACAGCTAGTGCAATCTCCAGTTTGATTTTGCAAGCCTTTTTCTTAACTACCTTGACACACAGATCTAGGATAATGTTTTGTTATATGAGCCACAGGTCCAGGCCCAGCATGTCATCATATGACCATGCAAACACTTTCACATTGTCATGGAGAACTTTCAAGATGTTTTGGTGTACCTGTGGATGTAATAGAGAGCTAACTTTCAAGGTTTTTGCTTCACCTCTAGAGGTAGTTAGAGGGATTTCAATAAGAGGATCCTCAGTCACATCCCCAGCCTCTAGGTCTAAGGCCTGGACTAGATGTTCAGGCCAATCTAGGAATAGTTTGAAGGATGATACAANTATTTTAAGGTCTTTCTAGACCGTCACTGGGTCACACTATAAGTTAAAATTTCTATTTTAAGGTCTTTGTAGACTGTCACTAGGTTAAGATGTGAAGATAAAGTAAAAATCTTGATGGACCCACTTGCTACGCTACGACTGAGTGCTACGCTGTAGCAGGGACGTGATATGCTATAGTAGTGTTACACTGCAGGGGTGTCCCGCGTTATTCAGGACATGAAAGTGACAATTGTTTTACCACATCGACTATAAATAGGGGTTTACCCCCAAGTAAACTTGTCATTTTCATTGTTAGAGCCCACACCCAGAGCATAGTGAGGTCAAACTAAGAGAGAGCATAACAAGTGTAGTGTAGCAGTGGATGTAAGGAACACTCTGGGACACCTCTCCAAGGCACGTGCTAAGGAGCAGCAGGAGGCTCTATCTACTCGGTAAGTTGTTATACTACCCTCATTTCCGTTATGTGATGTATTAGGTTAGATTTCCATTGTCGTTATTGTTGTCATTGTTGGAACTATTGTCACTATTTTTGTTGCCCTTTTGGCTACTACACCATGGTTGTTGCCACTTGGCTATAGTGGCCATATGGTTGCTATGCTACGATTGCGTGTGATACCACCCTCGTTGCCATTGTTAAGAATGGTCACTGCACTATCATAGGGGTTTGGGCAGTTTTAGGTGGTGTAGCACATGCTTAGTGTAGCGTGCTATCCTTAGAAAGGATTTTTAGTTTGTGAGGTTTTAGAGCAGCGTAGCACATGCCTGGAATAGTGTAGCATGAGCAAAGGGAGAGTTTATTATGTTTGTGCTTTTCCTAGTCTTATTTCATGGGACAGGACTGGGACAATGGGTACATTGTGAGTTCTTTGTCATTAACACTATTAAACTGTTATATTTTGTTCCTGTTATGCTACGCTACTATGTTGGTAGGCCCGTTAGGCCGTTAAGTTGGCAATCTATCATGCTGCTATGCTGTTAAACTTGTAACACTACTACGCTATTAAATTCGCTATACTTCTATGCTGCTAAATTAATGCTTGTTACAGTGTTCTTCTTGTTGTATTGTTACATGTTGTATTGTCACACTTGTCATATTGTCATGTTTGTTGTACTTGCTCCTTTGCTACGCTGCATGAGGTGCAGTTGTCCTGCTACACTGCGCGTAATGTAGCCATCATCCTTGTGCAAAATGTAACTGTTATGCTATGCTATTTAAGGCATGTCTACTATGCTATGCTATATAGCATGTAACTGTTACTCTACAGGGTGCACCCGCTACGCTATGCTATGTGGGGCCTAGCTGCTACGCTATGCTACGTATGACACTTTTCTCTGCTACATGCAATGTTTAACTTTGTTTTATCATAGACGTATTGTTTCATTTCTAAGGAAAATTTGTAAATAGAGGTTCATGCTATGCTACATCAGTAATCATCACTTGAACACAGTGCTAACATTTGGTGCTTTGTCATGCAAGGTCATGTTGAAACCCATTCTGATCATCCTTGAGCTTGTAGGAATCCTGTGCTGCCTCAATGAACCTGTNCCCCCCCCCCCCCCCCCCCCTCCCCACACATGGGTGGGGCAGTAGGTGATCTAGTTTTTGGAAGGTGCACAAGACTTCCAAGAGTTCCTCCTCTACCATTTTAGTGTGATCGTGTGCATAGCGACCGAAAACATCAACGGCTAGAAAACACAGAGAGGTCATTGGTCGTTGACAGTCTTAACCCCGTTTCTGTGGGAGGGCTGTGCTAGATGGAATGGAAACGGGGTACCCTGAATAGTCTGGTCGATCAGATAGGGACTTAGTCGATGTTAATATAACCTTTTGCAACCAAATAATTTGAAAACGAGACTGATAGTGCGAAGTAATGCTTAAATGTAAAAGAGACAGAAAATAGTGTAAAATGCAATAGTAAAGAGGAGACAAAGTAAAATGCAATTAGAAAAATGCACTGCTTCGAAGCTATGACTTCACTCTGTCAAGATGGATACTATCAGTTGCACAACACTGAGAAGTGCAGAGATCCTGAGAGTAACCAAGACATGTAGAGCAAGACAGCTATGTGCTTGAACACGGATGTAGGTGTTAATAATGCGAAGTGCTACCAAGGTGGTAGAAAAGAGCATAATAGAATGCCAACTGAGAGTGCTAACTATTTACAATGTCAAACAGAGAGCTTACAATTCTCAAGGTTATAGTGCTAACTCTTTTTCTTGTCAGCCAACAAAATTGTTTGTCGACCAAATTGCCGAGAAAACCCGACCCTGGGACCGTTGCTTGTTGGGGTCTTTCTAGGACCGAGGGCATGTGCCCTGGACTTATGCTAACCTATC
The DNA here is from genome assembly GCA_015680685.1 of Gnetum montanum. Taxonomy (NCBI): domain Eukaryota; kingdom Viridiplantae; phylum Streptophyta; class Gnetopsida; order Gnetales; family Gnetaceae; genus Gnetum; species Gnetum montanum. The sequence continues at coordinate 401,953 of MNCI01001784.1, read as the reverse complement.
TATGCTACATGTGCCTGCATGAATGTTGGGCAAGCCTGTCACACCGTAATTACAAGCCTACCACATTGTAACTGTGTTGTCAGGGCAACGGTGCAATTATCTGGAATGCATTGATGTAGCGTAACTACTTGCCATGCTTTGCTATGCTTTGTAGTGTAGTGTGTTTGGTGTGGCGTAGCATCTTGTTACGCTGTGCTATGCTACGCAGTGTAGCGTAGCGTAGCGTAGCGTAGCGTAGCGTAGCCACCAATTCAAAGCAAAAAGAAAATTGCATTGTGTCCTACTGCATGCATTGGAAACCTTTGAAGCGTACCTACTACTTATTGCATATTTGCTACACTATGCTATGCTACATAGCATATCATAGTGTAGCAACCGTCCTTAGTCACAAGAAATGTCGCTGATCTACAAAATTTACCTTTTGCATTACGAAGCTTGCGAACTTGCTAGTCCTGCCCTTTGAGATGCCTTCTGTCACTTTCACAGAATTGCTACACCTCACTGTGCCATGTAGCTTAGCATATCATAGCAACAAACATGACCTTCTTTTTCCAAGTTTGTCGCTTTCTGATAGAAGGATACATTGTTGAAGGACTTGAAGTCAAGTGAGGGGACTGATCGTCCAGCTTTTGCTATGCTATGCTACACTACGTAGCATATCATAGCATAGCACTTCACTTCTAAAAATGTCTTCTGAAGTCTACTACACTACATAGTGTAGCATAGCGTAGCAAAATTCCTTAACTTAGAAAACTTTTTGAAGCATTTTACGCATTCTGAGCACCACCAATAATTCCACGCATTGCTCCTAAGTGCATGATCAGCTAGGTGAATTGCTCAGGTGGGCAAGTTGGAGAATCCGTTTAGCCTATTAACAGCTAGGCGAGAAAAACTCTCTGAATTGGACAATCTAAACATTAGAGCATCCATCTCCTAAAGGAGGCTTAGGAAAAGGGTAAAGATGAGGTTTAGCAGGGTCCCTCGTCAGAGTGCTCATGAGGGAGTTGTTCACGTTTTTATCTTTACATTCGTTGACCTTTGACCCCTTGTAGGATAGGTGTTTCTTTCCCAGGATGAGCTTTGTTACATCCATGTGGGGTTTTGTTCTGCCTACAAATGCTTCCCATGTGACGAGCTATGTTATGCACATCATGGCATTTGCACTCTGAAGTAGCCAAGCTAGTCAAGGCACTCACTTCACAATGTCATAGCATTTACTACTGTGGCAAGTTGTACTTTTGGCCGCACCCTGTAAGCATGACAGAGAGCAAAATAGCCAAGATGCAAAGCGAGGGAAAAAGTCTCACTTGCTGCAGATGTTGTTGAAGCTCTTGGACATCTGTGCTGGTGCTCGGTGTCCAAGCTAGGAAGGCCAGCAGCAGCCTCGATAGCACTGGTATGGCAGAGCTAGTGTCGAAGGTGCTAGGAGTTGTTGTGAGTGTAGATGCTCAGGAATCCCTACCAAAGGCATGCAATCTCGGTTTAGCTATGGGATCAGCTACCACATAGCTAAACATCATTTCAATCAAGGTGTTGGTAGGTGGCTAGAGGATAACAATATTGTGGCTAGGCCACAATACTATTGGAACTCCAGTAGCTGGCACTAGCTAAGGAACTACTGTCAGAGCAGTGGGCCGTGGTGATGGTAGGTCTGGAGGGCCAGTGCGATGTCATACAACATCTCTGAAGGATCAGCACAATACCAAGGATGGCAACGTCACATACGTTCTAGATCGTATTCCCATTGCATCGTGAACTATGTTCTGGAGCTGCAACGTCCCACCCCCACGTCAGCACTTTGCACGCTTGTTCAATGTGTACTTGGCACAGATGCATGCTAGGGATGTGACGCGAACCCAGTTTAAGATCTTGGTAGACCGTATGCTTCTTTAGGATCCCAGCAGACTGTTGTGCTAGTTTAAGGTCCCAGCAAACCGTACATGCCAGTTTAACATCATAGTGGATGTGTCGTGCCAGTTTATAGTCATAGTGGACTAGCTATGCTAGTATTACGTCATAGCTTACGGTTGTCGCTAGTTTAACGTCGTAGCAGATGTTGCTTTTTGCTGCTAATTTAATGTCGTAGCGGACACTGCTTGTTGCCACCAGTTTAATGTCATAGTGAATGCTACTTGTGGCCACTAGTTTAACGTCATAACGGACACTACTTGTTGTCTCCATGCTTCAAATGTAGTATGGATTGAGGTACAAGTGATTCACTAGGTTGGCGAACTCGTTGACATCCATGTCTACCAGCTTGAAGGCTCCATTCCCAAAGGATTTAGTGACCATGTATGGGCCTTCCTAGTTGGCTAATAATTTGCTCACATGCTCATGGACAGCTTTGAGGATGAGTTCTCCCTTCTGTACTGGTCGTTGATGTAGGTTTGCATGGTGTTGTTGCTGTTTTTTGCTCTGGTAATGCTCTATGCGGCTCAGTGTCTACACACACTCCTCCTCTATAGAGTCGAGGTCGATGATCCGCGACTTGTTGTTCTAGGCTTCACTCACAACATACGAGGGAATCATCTGGAGTGATGGTACCTACAACTCAAGAGGCAACACAGCTTCAGATCCATAAACAAGGCTATAAGGAGTCTTACTTTTCATGGTTTTGCATGTCATTCTATAGGCCCATAGAACATAGAGGATTTGCTCGTGCCACTGCCTCTTACTATTGCTAAGCATCCACTTCAGCAAGTTGATGATGAACTTATTTGTAGCCTCAGCCTGTCCGTTCCCTTATAGGTAATATGGGGAGGAGAATGATTGCCTGATGCCTAGATTGCTACAGAAGGTTTGAGTTTTCATACTACTGAATTGTGGCCCATTGTCGGTTACAATAGTCATCGGAAGCCCAAACCTTATCACGATGTTGTCGAGGATGAAATGGCAGATTTGCTGAGACATCATCTTCCTCAGGGGGATAGCTTCTACACACTTAGTAAAATACTCAGTGGCAGTGATAATGAAGATATGCCCTACGGAGGACTTAGGCATGATAGGTCCTATGAGGTCTAGTCCCCATCATTGGAAAGGCCATGTGATTTGCATTGGGTGCAGGTCCATAGGTGAGACGTGTATGAGATTTTCATATCTCTGGCATGTGTCACACGTCTTGACTTTTGACAAGTAGTCATGCTCCATGTGGGGCCAATAGTACCCTAGGCGTCTAATTTTTGCAGCCATAGCCCTAGGTGCTATGTGTCCACCACACAGTCCTTCATGTACTTGATTAACTACCTTCTGTGCCTACTCCCCACCCACACATGCCAGCAATATCCCGTCATAGGAACGTCTGCACAGGGCGTCATTTCCCATGAGCGTATATTGTCAGGCACGCTTACGGATTGCATCTCTCTGGGTAGATGTCAATCCACTTTTGGGTTTGCTATGTTGTAGGTAGGATTTGATGTTAGTGTACCACTCCTAGGTATCCATAGCACTGATAGAGGCCATGTGTCCCACCTGAGTGATAGGCTCAGTACATTCAACAATCGAAGTCGGAAAATTTACGAACGAGTGTGGTGGAAAATTTAGTGCTAGGATGGCTAAGGCATCTTCCATAGTGTTCTCATTGTGTGGCACATGTTGCACATATGTGGTTGCAAATTGCTTAACCATGCTTTTTGCTAGATTGCAGTAGGATTACATGTGCATAGCCCTGCAAGCATAGACCTCAATGATTTGGTTCACAACTAGTTGTGAATCACTGCAAATTGCCATGTGTTGTATGCATAGTATTTGGGTAGCTAAGAGGCCTCTGAGTAACCCCTCATACTTTGCCACATTGTTGGTGCAGGGGAATGCAAAATGATAAGCAAACGGGTGCATTTCCCCAAATGGAAATGTAATGATGGTAGCTGCACTACCTCCATGCATGGTTGAGGCACAGTCGAAGTATAAAGTAGCTTCCAGATGCGATGGGATGATGTTGATAGTGCCAACATGCTCGTCTAGGAATTCGAGGTCTATGGTTGTGTGGTCATCGACGGGTAAGGCCATAAGTTGCATTGCTATGGCTTGACCCTTAGTCGACGATTGGCTTACATAGTGTAGGTCGAACTTCATGGTTATCGCTTTCCATCAGGCTATCCTACTGCTTTCATACAGGTTGTTAGTGATATCCCGAAGTATGTTTCTTTTCCAAATGATGTTGACTTCACTGCGAAATAAATAGTGCCTTCACTTTTTTAACACAAACACTAAGGCAAAAAAATTCCTCTCCACTTCGTTGTATTTCACCTCATGCACTATTAATGCATGACTTAGATAATACACTAGTATCTCAGATCCATCGTCTCATTTCTGACATAGCAGTGCTACGATAGATGTGTCGGAGGTGGCGAGGTATATGAAGAAAGGCTTACCCCTCAATGGCAGATGCACAGTTGGGAGGTGCAAAAGCTCTTCCTTCAAGTCATCGAAGGCTTGTTGACACTGGTTTGTCCATTCAAAGTTAACCTCTTTCTTTAGAAGATGTTGCATGGGGTGTAACTTTTCAGTCAACTTTTCTATAAACCTTCAAATGAATTGTACCCTACCTTGCAACCCACGCAACTCTTTAAGATTTGTAGGAGGTTCCAAGTTGACGATGGTCTGAACCTTGTCAGGGTCCACCCATATTTTGGCCTTCGATACCACGAATCCTAACATGCATCCGATTTTCACCTTGAAGACACACTTCTTAGGATTAAGTCATAAATCGTGCATTTGAAAACACTTGAGGACTACCCCTAGATCGCATGGAGATCAGCGGCCTCTTTGGACTTGACCGCTATATCGTCCATGTAGTCATTTAGCATTTCTAGGCTGTAGTCACTGAAGATGTAAGTCATGGCTCATTGGTAGGTTGCCTTGACATTCTTGAGCCCAAAAGGCATCATGGTGTAACAAACGGTACCCCATGGGGACATGAAGGTTGTTGCTAGCTGATGCTCCAGGTTAATGTGAATTTGGTTGTAGTCGAAGAAGCCATCCATGAAGGATAATAGAGCATGACCAACCATAGTGTTGATGAGTTGATCAATGCCTAGAAGTAAGAAATCATCCTTGATCATTGCTTTGTTCAGATCCCGAATGTCTATACAGATCTGTATTCCTCCTTTTTTCTTAGAAACCTTGACGATGTTGGACACCCATTTCGAGTAGTCAATTGCACAAATGAAACCAGCTTGGTATAGCTTTGTGATTTCATCCCTTACAGCTAGTGCAGTTTCTGGTTTAACCTTACGAGCTTTTTGCTTAACTACCTCCATGCATGGGTCTAGGATGATGTTTTCTTGTATCAACCTTGGATCTAAACCCAGCATGTCACTGTATGACCATGCGAAGACTTTGATGTTTTCTTGTAGAATATTGGCTACGTTTTCATGCTTCTGGGCTTCTAGGAGGGAGCTAAGTTTTAATGTTTCCACTTCCCCCTTGGACGTGATCACAGGCGTCTCAATGAGAGGCTCCTCAATTACATCCCCAACCTCCAAATCTAGAGTTCAGACTAGATGCTCAGGCTAGTCTGGGGATGTTTCTAAAGATGCTATGGTGCTAGCTATGGTTGACCCCCAGTTGATCAGGTTGAGGTTCAATTGTCTTGTGAGCTTGCCATGTGGACTTGCTAAAGCTAAATATGTGGAGAGATCGTGATGGATTTCCATTTTTTTTCTTAACCTATCAAGATGAGATGAAAGCCTGGTTAAGAGGCACCTATTGGTAGTAATCATGTATAACGAAAACTTGCAAAGCAATGACAAGATGTAACTAGCGAAGTATGATGTAAAGATTAAAATTTTTCCAGTTTAAAGTCATGGCAGACCGTTATGGCATGGAGATGCAGAGCTGCTAAAATAAGAAATGTAAAACTGTCGATGTGAGAATCTGAAACTACTAGTTTAGCATCATTGCGGACTGCAAATGTGTAACAGATCAAAATTTCTAGTTTAGGGTCTTTTCAGACTGGTAACAAGAGAGGAAGGCTACGCTAAAAATGGTAGTTTAAGGTCTTTTCAGACCATGAAAGTTACAATTGCACTGGGGTTCCTAGTTTAAGGTCTTTTCAGACTGGTAACGAAAACTATATATATTTTTTTCATTTTTGGGAAAGCAAGCAGTTAGCTTGAAGTGTGTCAAGGTTTTAATGCCAATAGTGCTATGATGTCATGGTGAGCATGCTACGCTATACGGTGCACTCTGCATTAAATGAAGAGAGAGAGCGAAAATTTTTCCTTTTTCACCATTATCTCCATAAATAGGGATTAAACCCTGGTAAGCTTATCATTTTCACCGTAAGAGCATAGAGCCCATATTCAGAGCACAAAGCGATTGTGATAACAGCAAGTAAGGTGATTTTTTGCATAGTGATGAGGGAAAGTCTACAAGTAGGACGATGGCTCCAAAGAAGGAATGCACAAATTTAGCACTTGTGAAGGTTGAGGAGGTAAAGAAAACCCTAGGGCACATGACACAAGCACACATCACAGTGCCGGAGGACATGCCATTAACCTGGTAGGGTACTATGCTCCCTCTACTTTTTTACGATTCTGTTATCATTGTTTTGTTTTCTGCTTTCGTTTTGTATCCTAGTCTTAGTCATCTGTGTTTTCTGTCATCGCGTTGTTTTGGCCTTTGCATCGTTGTTGTTGCCATTTCGGCCACGGCGGATGCATAAACGCTATGCTATCATTGCATGTAAGGTCGCTTAGACCGCCACCACTGCGATTGTCATAACCACGGGGGTTTGGACAATTTAAGTTACTTGGCTTTTGAATGGCATAGCGTAGGACCCTCAGGAGGGTTTGGCCATGCGGCGTGTGTGATAGTGTGCCACATGTTTTGTCAGGGCATATTGTTAATCACCCTATTAGGGTTAATTGCTCTATTGCTATGCTAGGTCATTTTTGCTATGCTAGTGCTTTCATATTCTTACTACGTCATGTGCGAGAAGAGGATTATGCTACGCTATATACATGAAATGCTAGGTATTACTATGTTGTCTATGCCTTGCACTTAGACATGATGCTAACACTTGCTAGTTTTGTTGTGCAGGATGGGGCTAAGGCCAATTCTAATTATCTTAGAAATTGCAGGGGTCCTGTTTCATGTAAGAAAACCTGTGTCCAATGCTCCTCCTCCCCATATACGTATGGGATAGTAGGGGGTCTAGTTCAGGAAAGGAGCATAGGAGTTCCTACAATACCTCCTCCAACACTTCAGTGTGATCGTTTGGTCATACCTAGAGGAGGAGGAGGTGGCCGTCATAACAGAAGCCATATTACCTAGGGCAAGTCAGGACATCCTAAGCTTTCTGACAAATGGGGCAATCATGAGCAGGCAAGGAGAAGGATCCAATCAACACCCCACAGGGTTAAGGCATTTGGCCTGGATCTGGGATATGCTTAAGTATAGCTGCTACCATGCTTACAACACATTGTTTGTCGCACGTTATATGGCGACGTGCTTCCAAAACCCTCCAAGAACTATCTATTGTGCTGGTGGGTGAGTTTTGTAGCCCTATTCCACTATGTCATGTGATGCTTGCCATATTGGCCAAATGCTAATAGTATGTTTTTTTGTTACCAGGTTCTACATCAACAAGGAAGGGCTTCACAACCGAACGGGTCTGCTGGCTACAACATAGATAGCCCTGCAGAAGTTCTCTTCTACTGAGAACCTATGGGTGGGTGTGATCGGTCAATGCGAGGGTGAATACCACACCTACCCACACCTATACCCCATTCCCTATGATCATTGCAAGGGGTCTAGTTGGCTGGATGAAGGGTGGGTACAACCCTTCAAACCAATCACCGTTGAACAAGTTCTAGTTAGTCTTCCACCATTCCCGTTACCATATAGACCTGGTAGGCTGAACAGTAAGTGTTGCATGCTTGAGTATCTTTGCAATCTTTGGATTTTCTACATTTTTATGCTAAACGTTTCTTGTGAAAACTGTTATAGGGGCGAAAAATCCCTAGGAGGTGATGGTGGTAACTGCCGAGACACAAGAGGCAAACATCTACTTCAAGTACAGAGAAGTAGATACGAGCCAACGCTAGATAAATAGTGCAACTTCGGATTCCTTGGTCCAGAATATCCAAAAGGCTGGGTTTATGGATCTATTCTTGGCCCCGAATCCTAGTGTTCCTACCACCGATATGCTCTCCCTGACTGACTCCTTTTTTGACAAGGCTAGCCACTTCTGTATGCGTGTATAGGATATACAGGTGGTGATTGAAATCAATGACCAGCTGTTTGCGGACCTGTTTGGTGTCCCGATCGATGGCATTCTTATAGGATCAAAGGGAAAGAAGGAGCTAACCCTTCAGAAGAAGGACATTTAGGAGTCGTTAGGGATTGCCAAGGAGTGAAAGGGGATCCCCATGGAGAAGCTCAAAGAAGGACTCACCAGAGAGATTTAGCCTATCTTCCATGCTCGCGCATTCCCCCAGCTACTTTCCCAAGGGAAGGTCCTGGGGATTGAGCAGGCCTGGATAATGCATGAGGTCATGGAAGAGGGGGCCCGTTACAACTGGGCCAGGTTTCTATGTAAAGGCTTGTAGACCAAAATTTTTGGGCTCCATAAGAAATCAGAGTCTCGTTCCAATATAAATTATGCCTTTTACATAGCCTACCTAAAGCGTTTTACAGATTTTCTAGTGGTTCACGAGAATGGAGCCTGGGTCATGTGAAATTGCAACTAGATTTCTAGACCATGGATTCGCTAGGTCCTCTAGACCATCCGAGCCCAAGATCCCCTAGAAATAATTAGGGATTCATTCTCTATGACAACTAAGGATCATGTGACCTGCAACTTTCATGGCTAAGACAGCATAGGAGAGATGCCCCCTACTGTAGCTGGTAGTGTGTCGCGGGGGAAACATCTCATAGCCAAGACTGTAGCTAGTAAGTTACAGTAGAAGAGACCTCCTCCAACTAAGGAAACCTTTCACATGGAGGAAGAGAAGGGGTAGAAAATTTGGATTAAACTGTAGAGGATGCAACCCCCCATTGGTAAACACTTTTGTTTAATGCCTACTTTATTATTGTCTGCTACGCTAGGCGGCGTAGCATAGCATAGCACTTGCTTTAAGCTAGCTTGATTTGGACTAATGAAAACATGTTTCTTGACTGGCAGAGGAAGAAGAAGAAGAAGAAGGCGATGAAGAGGTGTCAGCCCCTAAGATGGGGGCGACAAATAAAGATACGGAGGCCCTAGTCTCAGAAGAAAGGGCCCCAGTCAAGAAGAAAGGAGCTCCTTCTGCTAAGGCAGGGGCTTTTGTCATTAGGCAGAATCCTCATACTAACGAGGAGGCCATTTTTAGCAATGAATAGGAATCTCCCCTAAATAAAAAAGATGCTAGTGTCTCAAAAAGAAAGGTACCAATGCATGAAGAAGAGGCTCGTATAGACTTGGTAGGGACCTCTGCCAAGGCTACAACCATCGTTTTTCATCAACAAGAAGGGAGACCACAATTGGATGTTGGTGAGTTTGGCAATGTATCTGCCTTGTCATAGCCCATTTTGGCCATTGCTGATATGTTTAGTTATGTAATAGGTGCCACTATTGATGCCGCAGAACCCCCTCCGATTAGTATGAAATCATGGGCTGAAATCCCTGATAAGTTTACGTTGATGCAGGGAATCATCGATGACATGATCAACTGCCTTCAGTAAATGGACCCTGACGTGGATAAGTAGTAGTGTTAGGTGCTCTCATGATGCTATGCTAGAGTTTTAGACTTTGTTAAATTTTCTACGCTAATGAACTGACATGCTCTCTATGTCATGGCAACCTCTCAGCTCAAATGGGACATGACACGGCCTTTGAAAGTCGATGTCATGCCTACATTCCTGCCTGAAGTGATCAAGGTATCTCGTCGTGCATACAACGAGGATTGCAAATACACTTTGCACTCGACACGCTCCTTGTGGGAGTATAAGCGCATCAACGAGGACCTATGGAAACAGGTCCAAAAAGCTAAGCAAAAGGAGGCCGACCTGAGCATCAAGGTGGAGGATCTCAAGTCGAGGAACAAATTCCTCATAGCCCATGACACTAATAATAAGGACTGGTGCACAGCTATGATAGATTACACCAGATTTTGGATAGTCACATGTCAGAATTTTGAGGCCACCCACAAAATAATAGAACAGTGGATACAAATGGACTTGTTAGCCCAAAAGTATCAAGATTTGAAAGATTTCATCACTAAGGTTTACGAATGGGGGAAATCCTAAAAAAACCATAAACATATGTATACACTGGAACATGCCACCACTCGTAAACTGTATAGGGATGCTGCTGTGGAGGTGTTTATGTATAAAGCATTTGTAAATGTCATTGATGCTTCTAAGGCCTATGCCAAGTTCAAAGAGCAGGTAAAGGTTACAGAATCTCTTGACTGGAAAGTGGACCTTCCCACAAGAGAGACCGCAACCACCTCCTTTTCTCTGGGACCACTGAGGTGGATTACCGTAGAAAGGGAGAGAGCTACTACGGACACTGAACCAAGAAATAGGCGTTGGGTGGACATTACGATAGTGGAGGTCTAATGCTGCCTCAGGCTCAGCTTAGACCAGATACCCTTTGAGATGGACATAGGTCCTTCTCAAGTTAGTTTCTTTCTATTGTATTAATTCTTATGCTTTGTTGTAGCTTGTGTGCATTACTTTAGCGGACCACTTCATTCCTACAATGTAGGCTCTAGATGAGGGCGCAGGGCCCGTAGAGGGAAGGAATGAAGAATCGATAGAGGACGATGTAGGGGAAGGTGATGCAAAAGGAAATGATGTACAAACGAATGGCAAAGATGATGCGAACAAGGACAACCCATGATAGCATGGGATTTTCTTTTGAAATTTTCAATTTTTGTAACAATTTTTGCAAACATTGTCCAAAAGGTAAAAGTTTTGAATAAAGAAGAGAATTTCAAAAAAGAAATTGATTCTGCATTAACTTGTGTATTTTCATGCTTTTTGTGCTAGTTTTAGGCCATTTTGGACTGTCGCTAGTTTTAGGCCATTTTGGGTCGTAGCGTAGCATAGTTTTAGGCCATTTCAAGCCCCTGCTAGTTTTAGGTTATTTCGGGCCATAGCATAGCATAGTTTTAGCCCATTTCAAGCCATGGCTAGTTTTAGGCCATTTTGAGCCATAGCATAGCATAGTTTTAGGCCATTTCGGGTTGTAATGTAGCATAGTTTAAGGCCATTTCAGGCCTCTACGTAGGCATGCCAAAGAGATGATATGTTAACAACTTGAACCATGGCTAACTTGTAACTTTCATAGATAGATGGATGCAAACAATGAAATATGGTAATGTACAAAGGATGGCAACTGGGCAGGAAGCAGTAGGTTTCTATGCTATGCGTAGCTACTTCTTGACCCATTGTGGATTGAGTGGAGCGTAAGGCTGAGGTGCTTTGCTAGGGCCTGTGTTTGCATCATTGTCCTCTGCTTGGAAGGGCAACTCAACCCACATGTTTTCGTTTTGGAAACCAGCCTACTGGGCTGATTCTCCCACTGGATGGTTAGTGTGTGCATAAGCCGGTGCTTCATTCTTAGAGGTTACAGCCTCTGAGCCCTGCTCCATGTCTATGTTATTGATTGCTTGGGCTGCTACTTTGTCACCATGGATCACCACCTCCCTGCCTACGTATGGTAGGTGGATTTCCTAGTGAATGGGCGAAGAGACAGTCCTAAGTTGTGCTAACCATGATCTCCCCAACATCAGGTTGAACCCAGGCATTTCCTCGACCATGATGAACGTCGCATTTATGGGGAACTGGTCCCCTACCACAAAGTCTATGTGAACTATGCCCTTCACCAGGACGCATTCCCATTGGGTGCAGAGTTAGCCGCAAGTATGGCCGATTTCTTGTTATTCTTGCTTCTGTTGTTGGTAGGTTTGGGCTTAGCCTCGATTGTCATAGTGGCCATTGTGGTTGTTAGGGCCTTACCCTTGTTCTTTTTTGCAAAGTTGTTCTTGTAAGCAATGTAGGCCAGGCCTTTGCTTGCCTCAACTACGTCTTGTATGCTTTTAGTCTGAGCGAAAGCTTGGCTAAGAGAGCGTGGAGTGAGATAACATAGTTTGGACTTGATGAAGTTGTTCACTGCACCCTTAAAGATAGCTAACAAGTGAGCCTCATAGGCTCACAGATTTCGTTAAGGGTCGCGCTCCAACATTGAATGAATTTTTGGACTGGTTCTAGCGGGTCTTGTTTCACGCCCATCAGCTGATCCAGCGTGGTTTCTGGCTTCAAGTTGTATTTGAAGCGTGTCACAAACTGGGTCAAGAGTTCTTCCAAACTTGAAATGAATGAACGTGGCAACGCACAGTACCAATCTAGGGCTTTCCCAACTAGGGATATGGCGAAGATACGAATGATTGTATGAGGCCATTGTTGCAATAGCAAAGACTCTAATCGGAAAGTGACGAGATGTGTATTAGGATCTCCCTCCCCATCATACTTTCTGAAGTGTGGGAGAGACATCCTAGGTGGCAATATTAAAGAAGGGATTGTAGGGTTGATGGGGTCGTCCTGATAAAAGTCCATGACTTGCACCATGTCGGACCCAACATCTTTGAGGTGTTTTATTTCCTCAGTTAGGACCCAACTATGTAGTGAGACATCTGCGACGGTTGTAGAACAGACGAAGAGGCAAACGGGGTTCACCATGTGGATAGGCCTAGGCCTGTTGAAACACCACAAAATTCTGAGCTTAGTACTTCTCCAACAAGAATAGAGCTAAGTCATGACGTTCCCCAGCATGACTAAAGCTTGAGGGCCCCACAAACAGCTTCAAGCAGAGTCGAACTCAACAAGAAGCAGTTTCCTGGGACCCGCAGACGACCACGGCGACATCTGGTATCAAACATGGTAACTTCGGAGATCAAGATACTTAGTCCTCACTGAGTATGAATTCACAGCATATACACCCAGCATATACACCTAGCATACATTCACAGTGTATATGCCCAGCATACACACCCAGCGTACACGCCTCACATGTACACTCAGCATGTATGACTGACGTATACACCCGGTATGCAACCCCCGAAGACGGTATGGAAATAGCACTGCATACATTCTCACATGAATAGAGCAATCATCAAGCGTTGACATCATACATTCTGGAGTCCATACGCTGAGCATGTACATCCTGCACGCCCAGCGTATACGCCCAGTGGATACAGCGTATACGCCCAACGTATACACCCAGCATGCATTCACAGCGTATACGCACGACATGTACAAAGTACATGACCAGTGTGCAGCACAACGTAAACCAATCCAAGCTCTCCAGAGCCGTGTTAGATCAAGCTCAACCAAGCTGAACATCTACAGGCAGCATCTTCATGGAATCCGAGTTCAAATCTGAAGGCCGAACGACTTCTTTTGTTTTGATCAAGTCTGTATGTCGAGGTCATATGTCCAGCGTGTATACGTTGGCGTACAGCAATATACGCTAGTGTACAGCAATATACGCCGGTGTGCAGTAGTATACGCTAGCGTGCAGCACGCTATACATTTGTAAAATTTCATTCTTTCGCACTCGGTCAACGTGCCACATGTCACCCGACCCGAGAGCCTAGCACTCCACAGCCAATCACCCCCTCTTAGACCGAAGTCTAACGTTTAAACTTGTATAAAAACCCCAATTTTTCATTAGATCGAGGTTGGTAATTTTGAGCAAACCAGAGACAAAAAAGAGAACCAGAGATGCTGAGAAATCAGAGAGCAAAGCAGAGACCCTGTATGCTAGACCTTAACCTTGCATGCTGAGCATACAGCCTTCAAGCTGTGCCTGCAGTTAAACCAATACACAATCATTCCTATGCATCCACCGGGGCTCTTCGTCCACCTTATGTCAGATTCACAACTACGTTAGACCAGTGCATTGTAACTTTCAGTCTCACAATAATATTATCACATCTGTTTTGCTAAGATTTATTACAGTTTTTCGGTAATTATTTCATGCTTGTTACTTATTTTCCTGTACGTTTACACTCCATTTTACATTTTTTACACTGTTTACATATAACCCAACATATAGTATATCGGTGTATGTTCGGGGAAATCCTTGCCTGATCCGCGTGTGGACCACTCAAGGTACTCTACCTTCGTTAATTCTAGCTTGCCCTCAAGCGAAGGTAGGGTCTTCTGTGCATGTCTAGGGATCTCCAGGTCTCTGTTTCATTCCAGCAGGAGATCGATGATTTCGAATAGTACAAAAAATGGCGCTAGAAGGAGGGCCCGAAACTACTTAAAATTTACTGTGCTCTCATACCCCGATCTTCCCAGACTCACACCGCATCGACACTAAACCCAGTTCTGAAATTCCCGGATCAACATCCCGTTCTACAGAATTCCCAGCGTCTACGCTGCTGAGTATACATCGACCCTGTCTACGCTGCCCAGTGTACGCTGTATGCGGTTCAGTATACATTATACGTTGTACGTTGTACGCTGTAGACTCTGTCTACGCTGCACGCTGACTCTATCTACACTGTTCAGTATACGCTGTACGTTGTACGCTATAGACTCTGTCTACGCTATACGTTCACTCTATCTACGCTGTTCAGTATATGCTGTACGCTGTATACACTGTACGTTGTATGCTGTAGACTCTGTCTACGTTGTACGCTGACTCTGTCTACGTTGTTCAGTATACGCTGTATGCTGTACGTTGTATACATTGTACGTTGTACGTTGCAGAATCTGTCTACGCTATACGCCAACTCTGTCTACGCTGTGCGCTGTAGACTTCATCTACGCTGCTTGGTGTACACTGCTCTGCCTACACATTTTAACGTATACCTGCATGCTATCACTATACACTGGTTGTTGAAGCCTATACACAATATCCAATCTATACATTGTACGCAGTGAACGTAGGTTTACGCTGTACTAGGTATACTAGTCTCATACCCCTTCCACCGTGTCGTATTCACAATCATTCATCATGAACACTACGAACCCCAACACTACAACCAAGCCAGTCACAGAAATCGTGGGCACCATGGCCATTCAACAACCCGTAGTACAACCCACAGTGGGGCCTCGCCGGTCGCTCAGATTACAAAGGAGGGACTCATCGTTTAACATTATAACTCAGGAGCAATACAATTTCATATGCGTAAAAATACAAGCCAGCTTAGCCGTAGACCAAACCGAGATGGAGGTTAAGAGACAATATAAACTCTTCTATAGGGGAGGACATGAGTTCATCCCTTCCCCGTATGATATCATCCCTCTCCCAGAGCACTACTCTGAGCTGATCTCACAACTCCTCCTGCAAAGGAATCAATCTCTAGACCAGTCTCTGGCAAATCCTCAATTGGAAGAGGAAGATGACTTCGCAGCTCAATCTGAGCACGAAGATTTGTATCATACTCTTAGTCCACAGACCTATGCAAACCCATTGTTTCATCCAACCACAGGGGAAGTCACATCCCTCCAACCATTTAAAATCACCCAAGCACAAATACCTCAACAAGAATCATCCATGCTTATCCATATCCCTCCCGTAACTAATGTGCAACTCAACACGCTTCCCCTTGCTATTCCTCCCATTGCAACAATACCTCCATTCTCGCAAATACAACCTCCTCAAAATGATGTACGAGCAACCTTCCCACCCTGAGTGATTGGGATGCTACATGTAATACCAACTTCTACATCCACTCACTACATACCGTGGATCCTAACCCAAGGAGCATCCTTTACAACTGTAACCCAACAAGTTTAGGGGATTCCTACACAAAGCATGACCAGGCAATGGATAGTAATTGGTACTCAACCACATCAACCTCCCCCCCTATAACATACCACCCCACACAATCTTACCAGCTAACATCCCTTAAGTACAACCGCAACGACAACAACAACCCCTTACCTACAACATGCCGCCCTTCGTACCACCCGCTACAAATATTCTGCAAGTCCAACCTCCAACCACACAACTTTCTACTTTCCAGCCCACTATCGAACAATCTAATATGTATACCATACAACATCCCCAACCTGCTATCTCACCTAGCACCCAAGACTAGGCTAACGCTAAAAAGTTAATGTAGGAGATAACTGACGAGGTCAAACGCCTCAAAACAGCCCCCGACGAAGAGCTGAAAGTAGTGGACTTCTATCATGATGATCCTATCAGCTCTTTAGTTCCGCCTCTAACACTACCCAAGGTTGTATCCTTACCCATGCTGACTAAATACAATGGGGAGACAGACCCCAACGCTCACCTCATAATGTTCAGACTAGAGTGCGTGCTACTTCAGGCATGGCCACATGCCATTTTGTGAGTGTTCCCCATGTCCTTTGCAGGGAGAGCACTTGATTGGTATCGGGCCTTATCATGGAACTCAATATCTTCTTTGGAAGATTTGTTACACCAATTCGTCACCAGGTTCAAGTATAACTTGAAGCCTGAAGCAACACTTAATAGCCTCATACAGGTCAAGCAAGCACCCCTTGAACCTGTCCAAAAATTCATCCAACGGTGGAGTGCTGCTCTCAATGAGCTCCATGAGCCGATCCCAAAGACGTATCTCCTCACCATTCTAAAAGGGGCTGTCAACGATTTTGTCAAATCCAAACTATCTTAATGCACGCACTCTAAGTCAAGCGTTCGTATAGATTAAGAACATAGAGGAGGTAGCCCAAAACAGCCATGATCCTACATATTCAGCCTTTAAGAATCAACATAGCAAGAAGTATAAATAAAAGGTTAAAACAACTATAGCGGCAATAGTGGAAACACAACAAGCAAATGTGGGACAACAAAGCAAACCACCTGCTGCCCCTTCTAATTATGCCAAACTCGCTCCTGCGACGGCACCTGAATCATCGGCATCACAAAACCCAACACCAGGTCTTACAAGAAACTTCGAGAGGAAGGACCCCTCTCAATATACTCCGTTTCCCATGAAACCATCGTAGTTATTCGACCAACTCTTGAAGGCCGGATTGATGAAACATAAATAGTTGTCCCCCGCAGCAATCCAAAGACATGACCGGTTCTGTCAACTGGTTCAGAACCCAAGCCTGGTAATGCCAAATGAGCCCCCGGTTCCAAAAGGCTTTAGAATGGATCATTTTTGTGATTATCATCAATGTAATGGGCATGGCACTGATTATTGTTTCACCCTAAAACAAGATATCCAACGGATGATCGACAGAGGTCAAATCACTTTTGATGAAGCCAATCCGATCCAACCACAAAACCAGGCCATGGGCGTATATAAAGATCCTCTAAATACTAAAGAAGCACCATATGCAATTAACACCATCTACTTCGATAACGAACCAAAAACACCTAGGATTAACACCGTACACTCTGACCATGAGCAACAAGTACCTAAGAAACCATTTTTAGTGCATATTCCTCCCACTATACAAACACCTATGCCTCAACCATCATACTCCCCACAGAAACCTTATGTCGTCCAAATACCCCCCGCCGCAGCAACTTCTATCACACCAAGTGAAAGATCATACGTGATGCGCGTACCTCCCGCCGCCACTACCGCAAGCACACAACCGCCTCCTACTCGGCCCGTTCCCTACGTAGTCCGAGTATCACCTACGGTCGCAACTACGGAGGTACAAACTCCAGCTAGGCCAACTCCATATGTTGTTAGGATACCCCGAATATCCTGATAACCACCAGTCCTCCACTTCGCATACACAGAGTAAATCGACCCCCTATGTCATCAAGATGCCTAGCCAGCCTGACACTCAACCGCATGCAACCGTCCAACCGCACTCCCGTCCTACTCCATACGTAGTACAAGTTCCAAAGCAACTTGAGGTTCCGAAACCAACTACACCCCCATGCCACACACGAGAACGCCTAGCAGACAAGCTTACACGCGAATGCTTGGAGAAGGAGTGTCAACGACTAGCCGTAGGACCTCCCAAGACCACCCCGCTAAATGCAATACCCATAACATCACCTAACAATAAACCAGACACACGCTATGAGGGTGAATCATCCAAAAAACATGATACTCCCAAATCAATGGTTCCAGGTAAAAATGACAAACCAACTATGCATGAAATAAAACTATTGGGCCCAATGGACCAAATCACTACCAACAAACATACGCCCAAAATTAGAGATCTAGCAACAGCTCTAATACAAGTCACACAGGCACTTAAACAAAAAAACACTTCATTGAGCTTATACGACCTGGTGTTAACATCTCAAACCCATCGTGAAGCCCTAGTGCGCATGCTGACTTCCATCCCAGTAAGCGAAGACTTACCTCCAAATGAACCTTCAATTCATGTGGTAATGTACTCGCCTCAAGGGTCAACTCCTAAGCCATTAGGTTTCCACAATGACAAAATCAAAGTGGATGAGAAAACAGGAGAGGTAACAATCACACCTATGTTCATAACGATACGAATAAATC
Source organism: Gnetum montanum (assembly GCA_015680685.1). NCBI lineage: Eukaryota > Viridiplantae > Streptophyta > Gnetopsida > Gnetales > Gnetaceae > Gnetum > Gnetum montanum. The sequence continues at coordinate 383,534 of MNCI01001784.1, read as the reverse complement.
AATTCAAGATACATAGAGTGCATGTAGATGATGGAGTCGCTACAAATGTAGTACCCTATCCCATCATCGAACAATTGGGGCTTATAGAGCTAATTAGACCAACCACCACCACATGTTTGAAGTCGTTCAGTGGATCACGCGTAATAGTCAAAGGCACCGTGACTTTGGACTTTATAGCAGGGGATCAATTCCCCACATCTGCTAACTTTGTGGTCATCGATGAAATGTCAGGGTTCAATTTAATATTGGGAAGGCCCTGGTTAGCCAACTGAAAGCAGTCTCTTCCCCCATACACCAAGAAATTCACCTACCTTACGAAGGTAGTGAAATCATTATACACAGGGAGGCTGCTACACCTACCATCTCATTGCATACAAACACAGATCAAGGCTTAGAGGTTAAGCTTGAAGAGCCTAAACAAGATAATACAAATGAACAACAACCAGTAGGCAATAATCTCTTAGACACAAAGAAAAAATTACCCAACACAGAAATACTTAAGCCTAAAACCGTACATATACAGCCTCACTTAGGAACTACAACTGACACAGAAATCACAATACATGCAGAAGCGTCAGAAAGCACCAATGCAGGAACTATTCCATCAGACGTCCCTTGGGCTGAATTACCATTCAACGTGATCAGCGAAGGAGATGCTAAATATAGAATCATACCCATTAACGCTACGCTACGTTAAAATGAGAAAAATCAAAAAATTACTAAACCAATAAATGACATTTAAGTCTAGAACGATGTTAAACTATCATGTCTGCAATGACATAAAACTAGCCACGATCAGAAATGGTTGGTCCATCAAGAAATCCACCCATATCACTCAAAACTTCCCTGGTTTACACATGGCCCAAAATGGCCTTAAACTAGTACATGTGGCCCGAAATGGCCTTAAACTAGTGCATGTGGCCCGAAATTCCCTTAAACTAGACCATCTACCTACACTTTGTTTTTCTTGCAAATTCCAATTCATTGTTCGATTACAGTCTATCAACAATAGTCTTCGCGATTATCTTTCACTTATAATTACATTCCTACTTACATTCCCGCTTCGTACATTACCCTTAAACTACAAAAAAAACCAAAACATTTTGCATTGACATGTCGTGTTTACATTTAAACTTAAAATCCACAACAAAAAAAATATGTAGAAATATATATATATATGCATGTAGTGATATACAGTTAGACAAGTACAATAGTTAATTGATTATATTCATCCATTCGATACAACTCGAAACATTCAATTTATGATTCATGTAAAAATGCGAGCCAGGATAATTCCAAAGCAAAAAATCAAACATCAAGGACAGGAGGGTCATCCCCTTTAGACCCGCCGACATCATGGGCCCCCACTCCACTAGGGCCACCTTCTTGAACATCATCGTCGCCTCGACCCTATAAAATGCAAAAGAAACAATCAACACAAGAGCAAAAGATAAAACTCCCAAACATTACTCAATGAACGAATTTCATGGCAATAAAATGCTTACCACAGGGGACCCCCTAAACTGAATTCTAGTCAGCGGAGAATTTCCTCCTCTGAGACACTAGCCCAGTCAGTCCCATCAAGGCCTAGGTCGATGTTCGCCAAGGCTTTCCCCTTGTCAACTGCTGACCACGTAGGACGTTTCAAGGGGAATTCACCCATAGAGACCTCCCCAGAAGCAGTCGTAATTACCCTCGTGGGTGATTCCATCTCAACATTTGTATTCTTAGCAAAGGTATCAAATGCAGAACGTAGACCCATACCCTCTACAAACATTTCAAGCTAACATTTTTCTATGGATACTTCCTTCAATGATTTTTTATAATGATGCTTGTGGTTCTTCTCATCTTGACCCCACTTAGGTACCTTGGAAGTGAAAGCCTTCCAATCCTGGCACTTAAGGTTTAGTAGATCCACCTGGGCCTTATGCTCTGCAAGTTTCCGAGTCAGTGATGCATGGCGATTGAGCAGGTTTCAATATCTAGTATAAGTGATCTCGAAAGTTCGTCAAGAACGATCACCTGTTAGTCTGGCTGAGGCGAACTCATACCGAGCCTTGAGATCATCACGTTTAACTGATAACTCAGAAACCTCTTTTTCCCTTGCCTAGATTTGCAACCATAATTATTCGATGGAACGCCTACAGGTCCAAAGCAATTTGGCATTATGCACAAGACCTTCCGCCACCTTGTCATAGACCAGCCTTAGTATCTGTTCAACTTCTGGGGGTAGTGTAGGCAAACTTTCAATACTAACCATCTCAGATGGATCCCACTTCAGCTTGGCTCCTACACACACAAAAAGAATAAGCATTAAACATTAGACGACAAAGAAGGGGTGTGAAACTCGAAAGCTGCAAAAGGTTCGAGACATTTGTACCTATTTCAGGGTGGGCCTGCTAAATGCGTTCAACCACCTCATCAATGATACTAGTGATGAAATCCATTTTGCTGGCATCTTGGTCCAAGAAAATGGTCTATGAGTACGAGGTGGACTAGCCTCAAGGGGCATTTTAGGGGGAGCCACTTTCATAGGCACTTCCAACCGCATCGTAGGAATTGTCCTACCTTCATCTAGAAGGGATGAAAACATAAAAGTAAAACACCATAGAAACAATGATTTAGAAAGCAAGGCAATGAAACAAAAGGAAATATACAGTGTTCTCTATCCCCTTCCAAGTTTGGAGGGGCACCAAGGTCCAATCTTCCCTTAAGGAAGCTACTGAACATTTCATCAACACCACCCTGGTCATCGACCAGTTCTGTCTCCGTGGTGTCTTCCGCTAGCTCTTCCGTCCCTTCCACCTGATCTTTTCCTACCTCTTCCTCCTCAATTATTAAGTCTTTTGTAGCTTCCTCCTCCTTGATAATGGTCTCTAACTCCTGTCTCCTCACTTCCTGAGTCAAGTCTGAAGGCATTAGTTTCATGTAAGCGGTCAAAACGAAAAATATGAATCAGACGAAAAGGACAATACAATAAGTGCGCCAAGATTACTTACCTTGAATAGGCATTTTGAATCATATTCGCTTCACCCTTGGCTCTTCCACAGTTGAGGCCACCTCTTTAGGGCGTTCATGCTTTGGGATCTTTGATTTGGCTTTCCTAATGGTCTCCTTGATGACCCGTTCAGCTCTCTTTGCAGTGTAGGGCACACTATCTAGTTCCAACCCCACGCTGTCACGTGTATGGATTGAAGTACCAGATGACCCCTCTGTCGTGATGGACACAGATTCATCAATCCCCTCTAGTGCATCTTGGGACTCAGCTATCTCGAACAATTGGTTAATCCACGGGCGAGATAACTGAGTACGATCCCGTAGGACATATTTATTATCCGCACGAACCACTAAAAACTTAGCCAAGCAGTGTAGATAACCTGCAAAGAATGCGAACGTAAAATGGGACTGCACCTCAACGTTTGAACGCAATCGCACTATCTCCTTATGGAAACCTGACAACAAAAATTGGGCCCAATTATAGCGCATCTCAGTTTCTAAAATGGTTCGCATGATGCGCACGGCTTCCACCCCAAGACTCTTCACTTGGGACAGGGATTTAGGAAACACCCGTGCCCTAAACAGGAGATACAATTCATTAACTTCCACCACCTTTGACGTCCCCTGCATAAGGAATCCCTTGGAGCCCTTGACAATGCCCAACCAATCTTCTAGTTCACGCACCACGTGGAGCTCTTTCTACACCCTGTCCAAAACTACATTCACGCCATCTACCGGTACACCAAAGAGGTCTAAAAAGAACTCAGCTGATAGATGGAAAACTATCTTGACACCCTTAATACGAGTGCTGTAGTAGGTGACGGACTTGTTGAACGAATCAACAATTCTAATCATTTCAGCTATGGAGACATAAGGGCTCGGCGTTGTAAATAACTCCATGAGGCCGACATCATCCAAGAAACGGACAATAGACAACGGGGCATTGGTGCACAACCATCGTTGTGCCTTGCTGATCTCCCCAAACTTCATCAACAGTGTACTCTCAATTCGCCCTGTCGTAACAGGGTCTCTGCTGGGGGGGACATTAACTGTAAACACAATTTAAAACCATAACACCAGTATGACTACCAGTAGCCGAACAAACACACTAAGGCATCTAGGAAGTATCATCACTTACCTTCCGTTGTGGACTTTGAGATGCTAGAACCCAAGTCAGCATCACGAGGGAAAATTGGTCCATTGTGTGACCAATCTCCATGCAGCCACCCACGAGCCATGCATTGTGCAAACGCGCTGGAAAACTGTTTATGGAAATGAACAATATCACACTTCGTCTAAGCCAATACAGCTCCGCGAAGGGTGGGACCCACCAGAAAGGTCTCTAAAGTAGTATGAGCCAGTGCAAGCCCGTCATCATTGATGCATATCCCATCTTTACCAACCTAGGGCCTGCAAAAGAACGGTCATCAAAATAGGGGAAAACGCTAAATGACAAAAATAGAAATGACAAACTAAACAACCTTACCTCTCTACCCTGTACACCGTGCCAGGAGGGTTCTAAAATAATGTGTGCACACGCGCAGCCAGAAACAAGGTGTTATTGAGATAGTCAGGTCCTCGTGGCAATAAGTCCCACACGCACAATAATGGACGAGTAGATTTGGGCCCTCCAAAGGGACCTTCCTCAATCGCAAGAGGCCCCTCGTCAATGTCCACCATGAAAACCATGACGCCATCCGAAGATCCCGGCAACATAGCTTCAAGCATGCTCCACGCCACTTGTTCGCTTAGGTGTGACCAGATCACTACCGTGAATCTGTCTAGGATGAAAGCAAGGAATTCACAGACCCCTTCCCTGAAGCATACCCCATTGTTATCAACAGTCAGATTAGGGGCAGGTTCATTGATTTCAAGGGGCCCGAACCATGCCAATACCCCAACAAGCTCAACTACTAGGAGGAAAGGCTCAGGATCCCTACAAATAATCAGAGTGCTATGATAAATCAGCTATATACCAAAATGAAATATAGAAATGAAATTTCATGTTGAAGGCCAATACAAACTATTTACACTCGGCATATACACTATCAACAAACTGTTTACACTTGGCATATACGCTATCAACAAACTATTTACACTCGGTGTATACGCTATCAACAAACTGTTTACACTCGGCGTATACGCTACCTGAAAAGAAAATTGTTTACGCTCAGCGTACAGACCTTGTACGCTGTAAAAACCATTTATGCTCAGCGTACAGACCCTGTACACTGTAAAAACCATTTACACTCAACGTACAGACCCTGTACACTGTAAAAATCATCTACGCTCAACGTACAGACCCTATACATTATGAAAATCATCTACGCTCAACGTACAGACCCTGTACACTGCGGAAACCTTCTACGCTCAACGTACAGACCCTGTACCCTGTGAAAACTATCTACGCTCAGCGTACAGACCCTGTACACTGTGAATCTATGCTCAGCATACAGACCCTCTACGCTGCGAATCTACACTCAGCGTACATACCCTCTATGCTGCCAAGACTCTCTACGCCAAATAACAAGTACAAGTAAAAAATAATTAACTGAGGTAAGATTAGAGCCTACCTATGTGCCGATCTAGGCCACGAGGGAATCCTAGGCCTAGGCAAACACTGCAGCATGGCCTCACTTTCCTCCGCGAAAGTCAAGTTGGGCCCCTTCCTCCCCTGGCCTTCTACCTCCTTGCCCTTGCCCATTTCGGTGTCCTGTATGCTGAAACTGACAGGTTTACGCTGGAGTTTAAGCCTCTACGCTCATGCTTACGCTGAAGTTTGAGCCTCTACGCTCACGTTTACGCTGGAGTTTAAGCCTCTACGCTTACGCTGGGGTTTAAGCCTCTACGCTCACGCTAGAGTTTGATGCTCTATGCTTACGCTGCGACTGAGGTTTATGCTCATGCTCTGGTTTGATTCAGGTTCACGCTGCCTCTGACAACTGACAGCCTTACACTATATATAGCACCATGTTGACCCTACTGCCATCACCGCCGCCTTCGATATTTTTAATATTCTTTTTAATATTTTATTAATTTCAGTTAAAATTGTTTAAATTACAAAGCACGAGGCATATGTAAAACAAGTAACGAGAAAACAAACACTGCCACATACCATATCCCTTGGTAAACCAACTTCGGATGTCCTCACTGAACATTTCGGCGCAAACTCTCTAGTACAAATTATACAGCAACTAAGCATCGTCAAATCACAGTAACCAGCCTGGTAAGGCCTTAAACTACCACACACGGCCTAGTAAGGCCTTAAACTACCACACACGGCCTGATAAGGCCTTAAACTACCACACACGGCCCGGTAAGACCTTAAACTACCACACACGGCCCGATAAGGCCTTAAACTGCCACACACGGCCCGGTAAGGCCTTAAACTACCACATAAGGCCTGGTAAGGCCTTAAAACTACCACATACTGCCCGATAAGGCCTTAAACTACCACATAAGGCCCGGTAAGGCCTTAAAACTGCCACATACGGCTCGGTAAGGTCTTAAACTGCCATGCGTCCTGGTACAACAATAAACCACCACCATACATGTACACATGATTTACATTGCCAAGGAATGCGTAACAACACTTACCAGCTCATTCTGCCCTCTGTTTATTGGCAGGAGCAAGCCCAATGGATTATCGGCATTTATCCACACCATTGACCATCGATGGACCATACAGAAAGATCATGAGAGAAATCGCCATAAATTCCATCAACTTAAGTCTATCAACGGACGATGCAGTCATAGCCTTAACACAACAAACACTAGATAGCTACAAAGGCATGACAAAGTCCCTCGACATAGAAGCTGAAAGCATCACCGAAGACCCGTTGGCTAAAACCCCCATTGCTATCCCTAATGGTGAAATCAAGATATTAAAATTGAGTACACTATTGCAACCTCAACTGGCCAAAGACATAGAAGATGTGCTTCGAGACAACATAAAAGCATTTGCTTGGTCTTACACGGACATGCCCGGATTAGATCCTCGAATCGTCCAGCATAATATTATACTCAATCCAAAGTTAAGACCAGTAAAACAAAAGGCACGAAAAGTTAAGCCTGAGGTAGCGTTGGCAGTTCGTAATGAGATCACCAAACTTTATCAGGCAGGTTTCATTTGGGCTATCGACTACGCCGATTGGGTATCCAACATGGTCATTGTTCCGAAAAAGAACGAAAGCATTCGCCTATGCATTGACTTCCGGGATCTCAACGTTGCAACCATAAAAGATGATTTCCCCCTACCCAGCATCGATCAACTTGTTGACTCAACCGCTAGGCACACCTTATTATCTTTTATGGATGGCTTCTCAGGATATAACCAGATACGCATTAACCTAGAGCATCAGCTCCGAACTACCTTCATGACACCATGGGGAATATTTTGTTACACAATGATGCCCTTCGGTCTCAAGAATGCTAGGGCCACATATCAAAGGGCAATGACATTTATTTTTAGCGATTACATGCTGCACTCGCTCAACGACTATGTGGATGATATCGTGGTTAAATCAAAGACATCAGAACAACACGTACAAGATCTTGACTTGGTACTAAAGCGTTGTTTAAAATATGAGTTGAGACTTAACCCAAAGAAATGTGTCTTCGGAGTCA
>MNCI01001784.1:364566-375557 GCA_015680685.1 Gnetum montanum | reverse complement strand
ACATTACCTCTTCCATAACCGAGTTAACATAGTCTGCAAAAATAATGTGCTCAGAGCCATCATATGAAACATTTACGAGTCAAGTAGAATAGCCCGTTGGAAAGCCATGATAGCTGAGTTTAACCTACACTACATAGCGCAATCATCAGTTAAGGGTCAAGCCATAGCAAATCAAATGACTGCATCACCAATGCATGATCAAGCAATGATAGAGCCAGAGTTCCCTGATGAAAATGTGAGTGCAATACACATAGTACCCGATGACTACGACGCCATTTTGAACTTTGATGGAGCATCCACCTCTCGAGGGGAAAGTGCTGCCACCGTCATCACCTATCCCTCCAAGGAGATTCGACCCTTTGCTTATCGTTTCGAATTTCACTGTACCAACAACATAGTAGAGTACGAAGGTCTCCTTAGAGGTCTTATGGCAGCACTAGCTTCAGACATCACACGACTTGTGGTCAGGGGAGACTCACAACTGGTTTTAAACCAAGTCACAGAAATTTATACATGCAAAGCGCAACATTTACAACCATACTGTGACTTAGCCAAACACTTAATGAAGCAATTTGAAAACATGGACATGCAACATGTCTCCAAAAATGATAATACCATCACAAACGCACTAGCCACACTAACGCTAAACATATCACCTGACATGTTCCATATGTTGCCAGGCTCCATAATCAGTTGTGCTAAACCCATAACCGATACTCTCGATACATTACCAATTACATCCATTAGTACAACACACGCGATAGAATGGTATGACGACATAAAAAAGTACCTTCTACACAGTGAAACACCGCAGCATCTAACGAATGCACAAAAAGACGCGGTACGAAAGCATTCTCGGCAATATGCACTGGTAGGGGACACATTGTGTCGTCGATCTTACGAAGGCATACTGCTAACATGAGTTGGTAGCACTGATGCTCAAACCATCGTTGAGCAAGTACATGACAGACTATGCGGAGGACACATAGCACCTAAAGCAATGGCAATGAAAATAAGACGCTTAGGCTATTATTGGCCACACATGGAGTATGAATGTCTCTCTAAGGCTAAAACATGCAGTATCTGTCAAAGACATAGTAATCTAATTCATGTCCCACCAAATGAGTTGCATACAGCACAAATCACATGGCCCTTCCAAAAGTGGGTTGGACCTTATCGGACCAATAACACCTGCATCTTCTACAGGGCATAGCTTCATCATAACCGCGACAGAGTATTTCATGAAGTGGGTAGAAGTTGTTCCCCTTAGAAAAACCACATCTAAACACATATGGAACTTCATCCTTGAAAACATTGTGACCCGTTTTGGCATCCCCATGATCATCATTACTGATAATGGGCCACAATTCAGTAGTGCCGAAACCAGAAATTTCTATGAAAGCCTATGGATCAAACACTCATTTTCTTCTCCTTATTATCCTCAGAGCAATGGGCAAGCTGAAGCTACAAATAAAACCATCATTACAGTACTCAAAAAGATGCTTACCCAAAGCAAGAAAAGATGGCATGAACAGTTAGTATACACGTTGTGGGCTTATCGTACTACGCATCGGACTTCCACAGGTAAAATGCCATATAGCCTTATTTATGGTTCATAAGTTGTTTTACCCTTGGAATTTTAGGTACCATCCTTAAGAATCACACTTTCTGGACTCCTCGACTAAGGGCAAAACAATGACCTACGCTTCATTGACTTGGACTCGGTGGAGGAGGAACGTATACGTGCCCTGATCAGATTGAATGGTATCAAAAATGACAACGACAATGCCATCAGTACGATGTTCATAAGCGCCCTATCAAAGAAGGCGACCTTGTGCTCAAAGCCGTTCGGGAACACCCGAATAAATTCTCAACCAACTGGGAAGGGCCCTACTTGGTAACTAAAGTGTACGACAACGGAGCATTCAAATTAGCTGACATGGAAGGGAATGACCTTGCAAATCCGATCAATCACTTATTCTTAAAACCATTCCACATTTGAGCATGGACTCAGGTACGTACTTGTCCTGGCATCACGACGGTAAACTAATACCACAGCTCGTCCTGGCATCACGACGGTAAATTGATACCATAGCTCGTCCTGGCATCACGATGGTAAACTGATATCACAGCTCGTCCTGGAATCATGACGGTAAACTAATACCATAGAGTGTCTGCAATGACAATGAACTAGCACTTGTCTAGCACGATAGTAAACTGCCACAATCACATTCGCCAGAGTCCACTAAGACTAGAAACTAGTTTACCTCTTCACGGTCCGCCAAGACTAGAAACTGGCAATGTACCATCCGCCATGACGCTAAATGGGAAATGTCCAACGAGTCATGACATGAAACTAACCCATGATAGTCATCTACGACTATAAACTGGCAATTTCATCTCTGGTTCCTTGATCGGTAGCTGCATTCAAACTTCATCAAAACCGCTACATCACTTGCCATTGACCGATCCTAACAACATTGCTACCATTCATATATAGTGCCTGAAATCCCATCTGGTGCCTTTGTTTTATCAGTAGCTATTTAAGTCTAAGCTTGCTTACGCACTCATGGTTTTCTTGTCTTCTTGGAGTTGTGTTTGTAGGATGATACTCAGAGGTGTTCATACAAGAATGCACTTCGTCATAAGCAGCAAGGTGAGATATTGTTCACAATATACGTGACAAGACTAATCAAGCCATTCACTAGTACATCTCCCGTTACACATCCCACCTATCCCTCAACATCTTCTACTTGGTTACATCCCGAACACACATAGTACAGCCTGAAACATTGAACATACTGTTGTATATTGTGCCACTCTTAAGCAATTGCAACCCACAACATGGCATTTAAGCATGTGCATAAAAAAAACATCATCCCTTCCCACATAAAACACAAAACGGGATGGCAGTTACCTCAAAAGCAAACGCTCATGTCTAAAAACAATCAAGTAACATCCCGTTGCATAGCTTTGGCTCTCTGCCAACAGGTTTCCCCTAAACAGTAAACAAGGGCCCTGTTCCTCCAAAGAACGCAACACATCATCACGTGGCTTTGGTTATGCCAACAAGTTCTCTTAAACACCAAGCAAGAGTCTTGTACCTCCAAAGGACGTACACATCATGCTTTGATCCCAAGAAGATAAGCATGACCTGCACACATACCCGGACATCCTCTTCACTACGCACAAGCCCTTCATTGGTTACCAATCCCTACAATTTTCATTTCCCTATCAAATACAAATTTCATTTCCCTAATCCTATGTACTACTGAACACGGTACGATGACGTCTAGCTAAGTCGCAAAGGACAATGTCTCTATCAAGTTTCTTGTGGTGTTTTGCACTTCTTTGTCAATGCTTCTTGGGTCGATTCCTCCAAGCATCAACCAAGAGGGGCCAATGAAATACCATAAAATTTTGAGCTTAGTACTTCTCCAACAAGAATCGAGCTAAGTCATGACGTTCCCCAGCATGACTAAAGCTTGAGGGCCCCACAGACAGCTACAAGTGGAGTCGAACTCAACAAGAAGCAGTTCCCTGGGACCCGTAGACGACCAGGGCGACATCTAATATCAAACATGGCAACTTCGAAGATCAAGATACTTAGTCCTCACTGAGTATGCATTCACAGCGTACATGCCTCACATGTACGCTCAGCATGTATGACTAATGTATCCACCTGGTATGCAACCCCCGAAGATGGTATGGAAACAGCACTGTAGAGAAAGATTTTGTACAAAGCATCAACTCACACGAACAGAGCAATCATCAGGTGTTGACATCATGCATTCTAGAGTCCATATGCTGAGCATGTACATCCTGCACACCTAGCGTATACGCCCAACAGATATAGCGTATATGCCCAACATATACACCCAGCATGCATTCACAGCGTATACGCCCAGCGTATACGCCCAGCATGTACAAAGTGTGCGACCAGTGTGCAGCACAACGTAAACCAATCCAAGCTCTCCAGTGCCGTGTCAGATCAAGGTCAACCAAGTTGAACATCTACAGGCAACATCTTCATGGCATCCGAGTTCAAATCTGAAGGCCGAATGACTTCTTTTGTTTTGATCAAGTCTGTACATCGAGGTCATACGTCCAACGTGTATACGCTGGCGTACAGCAATATACGCTGGTGTACAGCAATATACGCCAGCGTGCAGCAGCATACGCTGGTGTGCAGCACGCTGTACATTTGTAAAATTTCATTCTTTCGCACTTGGTCAATGTGCCACATGTCACCTGACCCAAGATCCCAGCACTCCACAGCCAATCACCCCCTCTCAAACCCGAGTCTAACGTTTAAACTTGTATAAAAATCCCAATTTTTCATTAGATCGAGGTTGGCAATTTTGAGCAAACCAGAGATGCTGAGAAATCAGAGAGCAAAGCAGAGACCCTGTACGCTGGACCTTAACCCTACACGCTGAGCATACAGCCTTCACGCTGTGCCTACAGTTAAACCAATACACAATCATCCCTGCGCATCCACCGAGGCTCTTTGTCCACCTTGTGTCAGATTCACAACTGCGTTAGACCAGTGCATTGTAACTTTTAGTCTCACAATAATATTATCACATCTGTTTTGCTAAGATTTATTACAGTTTTCGGTAATTATTGCATGCTTGTTACTTATTTTCCTATACGTTTACGCTCCATTTTACATTTTTTACGCCGTTTACATATAACCCAGCATACAGTATATCGGTGTACGTTCGGGGAAATCCTTGCCTAATCCACGTGCGGACCACTCAAGGTACTCTACCTTCATTAATTCTAGCTTGCCCTCAAGTGAAGGTAGGGTTGTCTGTGCTTATCTGGGGATCTCCTGGTTTCTGTTCCATTCCAGCCGGAGACCGACGATTTCAGACAGTACACCCACCACAGTGGGTGGAACAGATGCATACGTGGGAATTGGCATAGAAGTTATGTACGGTTGTGAAGTGGGTACAGTATGGACATGTGGTAGGGTAGCTGTGATAGGCGTGTTGCGCACTATAGGGATGCGTTGGTAAACAGTTTACGGCGGCACAGTTGCTGCGAGTGCAACCGGGGAATAAGGGTGATGATATACCAAGTATGCGGCATGGCTACCCATTGTAGTTGTGGTCGTAGGCTATTGAAGTGTAGGCGTGATGACAAAGGGAGTTGTGACAGATAGCGGGTTGGCCCAGAAGGACTAGGTAGACGAGACAGAAACAGGGTTGACTTGATCCCCCTCATCAGATTGGGAATCAAGCTCCTCCTATCCTTCTTGAAAGGCATCATCCTGGTTGGACGCGATGTCTGGTTACTCCCTAAGTCTAGCCAACTGGATCAATTGGTCCAGTAGCCTTTGATACACTTGTGTTAAAAGCAAAGGAACATCGGGGGTAGGAACGAATTCCTTCCCATTGCAATAAGTGATCTCGAAGCTACATTTTTCCTCGAGTTCGTGTAAATCCAAGGGTAGATTAGCCTGCACCTTCGCGCAAAGGAAACTATAATGCTCGTGTTGCTAGGCTAATCCCTTAGGTCCCCTGTTTTGGATTCTGAGTGATCGACATGCTTCCATCACAGGGTTCAGCGGTTGTTCGGCACGAGTGGTGCCTTGAATCGTGAAGGGCACCTCCACGTTGAAGGTGTCAACAGCGATGGTGGGAGAAGCCATTGCTAAGCAAGTGATTATGCAAAAAATGCAAGAAGTGCAAAAAGAACAAAAGGGCTGAAAAAGAAACAAAAGATGGCTTTACATCTTGCCGGATTCCGGAGGAACCGTCGAGGCAATTAATCTGTACCACACAAAGCGTAAACAACCACAAAGGGTGTCACATTTATGCCAGTGCGCAATGAGGTACAGAGCACGTGCAAGACTACTGTAAGGCAAGTTCAATTTACAAGTAATCAAGAAGGATTTATGTCTCGCAGGATCCTGAAGGGACCATTGAGGCAACCGACCTGCACCACACAAGGCACAAACAACTGCAGAAGGGTGTCATGTTTACGCTTGTGCGAGCTAGGGTGCAAAGCGTTTGCAAGACTACTGTAAAAGGGAAGGTAATTTAACTTACCATCGAAAGGATTTATGTCCCGTAGGGTCCCAGAGGGACCGTCGAGGTGACCGATCTACACCGTACGATGTGTAAACAACCGTAGATGGTGTCGAGTCTACGCTAATGCATATCGGGGTGTAGAAGGCTTGCGAGGCTACCGTAAGGTGAGCAAGCTAATCTATAAAGCTTTGTATCTTGCAGGATCCCCAAGGGACTATCAAAGTGACTGGTCTATTCCACATGAGGTGGGGTCCAGAAAGCATGCAAGACAACCGTAAGATGGGCAAACTAACTAGCAATCAAGCAGGCTTTGCGTCTCGCAGGATCCCGGAGGGACCGTCAAAGCGATCGATCTGTACCACACAATATGAGGTACAGAATGCATGCAAGACAACCATAAAATAAGCTAGTTGGCTGACGATTGGAGGCCTTATGTTCTGTAGGGCTCCCGAGGAGCCGTCGAGGTGACCGGTCTACACCGCACAAAGCGTAAACAACTGCAGGAGGGTGTCACATTTACGCTTACGTGTATCAGGGTGCAAAAGGCTCACAGAACTACCATGACACGCGGAAAAGGCACCAAAAGGCCCTCCTTCTAGCGCTAGAAAACTGTAGTGACCGAAAATGTCGACAGCTAGAAAACATCGGGGGGTCGGTGGGCGTGACAGTTCTGACCCCATATCCGCGAGAGGGCCATGCTAGATGTGTGCTGACACAGGGTGCCCTAAATGGTCTGGTTGATCAGAAAGGGACTTACATTGATGTCAATATAGCCTTTTGCAACATAAATAATGTGAAATGCGAGATGATGCTTAAAAGTAAATGAAGCAGGAGAGAAACTGTAAAAAAATGTGACAGTAATACGAAGTAATGCTTAAAGGTGAATAAAACAGAAAATGATGCAAAACGAGACAACAAGCAAGAAATAAAGTAAAGTGTAGTTAGAAACATGCATCGCTCCAAAGCTACAAACTCACTTGCTCAGGTTGGATACAATCTATTGCATAGTGTGACGAAGTGCAGAAATCCCGAGAGTAACCAAGGCGTGTCAAGCAAAAAGAGATATGTGCTTGGACGCAGACTTGGGTACAAACAATGTGGGGTTCTACCAAGGTGGTAGAATGGAGACGGGACCCCATGCTAGCTGAGATAGACTCACTATTTATAGTGTTAAACAAATGACTTTGATGTTACAATGTTGGAGAGAGGAGAAGTCTTTGTTTCAGAATTCCAAAGTTCCCACCGCTTGGGAGCTATTTGATTCAAGAAGGATGCGAACTCTTTTGAAATTTCCAACCTTTAAAAATTACGGCAATAAAGATGAGCTTTGTGGATAGACCTTGTAGTACATGGATAGGTTTATTTAATGTTATTTATTACTTTCCTAGTAACGCGGNAATGATTAGCGTTTGGTAGCCAAAGTTGCATAGTTCAGGGTGTGTACGACAAGTGGGAACGGATGCTGATGCTAGGATTTAGCACTGTAGTTAGAGTTAGTTATAGTCTCTCAACCCTTCACCCCTTAGCATAGGAGATAAACCAGAAAAGACCAAAAAAATCATATACCTTAGACTTACTTAACCATACACCATGACAACAACAAGTAAGTCTGGGAAGACAACGATTAATTAACCCCAAGTGTTCCTTATGGCGTTTAGGCATTTAGTCTGCGGAGTTCGACCAGATCAAGTATGCTACGCTCATTTCGTATGGTTGAGTGTAGGGGTACCTTGCCACTCATCATTGGCGCCGTTGCCGGGGACTAAGTATTTGTACGCCAATTAGAACATTAGGAAATCTTTCACATCGTTGTGAGCCTTAACGAACCTTTGGGTTAATTAGTTAATTAAGAACATATATAATAGTGAACAACACACCAATAAAATGACTTCTTCTCATGAGGTTAACTCACCTAGGGATAACACGGAAGACAATCAGCGACATACACATAACCTGAACCAGCCAAGTCCTAAACAATATAAGATAGTTTATACTCATCCCGATGAGTATATTCCCGATTACACTTTTATCCTCCATTAGGATGAATAGTTTCACTGGAGAGATTTGTTTGGTAACATAGTTTTACCACTAGATCGGTTTGTTCCGAACATGCTCTTCCGTGCCTTAGCACAGATTGGCATGCAGGACTTATTCGCTGAATACATTGCTGGAGAATATGATATAAGGGATTATCACCCCACCACTTTGCAACGTATGAGGGACGAAAGGTAGGAGAGCCAACACTCATTGTTGAAGGGCAAGGTCCCCCATGTCCTTAGTGAAATAGGAGATGAGGAACCCCTTATAACGGGTTTCTTAGAAAATGATGTTTCTCCTCCTCACAATGGTGAAGAGGTTAGGCATTAGAGCCTTCGATCCACTGCACATGCTACGGGCTCTGATCCCCGTGAACACCAACTATTCATGGTAGGAACAACCACTCACACTAAGGATGGATACTTAGATCGTCACAACGATCGGGGCCGAAGCAGCCGAAGAGAAGGTAAGAAACATCACCATGGTGATGGATCCCCTTCCTCTTCTCCTTCATTTCACCATTCACACTCTCCTTCCACATCTGGGCGCAACCACTGTGAGCACAACAGAGAGGGTAAAAGTAAGGAAGATGAAAGACCTCGACAGGAAGGTCGAGAGGAGTTAGGACAAGGGCAAGGATGTAGGGAGAGTAGGGAATCACCATGAAGACATCACAGACGTCATGACAGGGATGATCATGCTGAACCCCTACTCGCAACCTGAAGCATGCTAGACATCACAAATGCAGTTAGGATCCCCACAAGGCACTTAAAGGATAGAAGGATCAAGCATTTGGATATAAATAATATCCCACGTTTTGAAGGGGGATACAACGCTGATCATCAACATTATTTATAGGCATTCCACGATGCCTATGCCTTGCAAAATATAGATAATGAGTGGCAGAAGCTTAAGTTGTTCCCAAGGACACTCACCAAAGAAGCAGAGAGCTAGTACCAGTCCTTAGAACTGGAAACCATCAGGAGGTGGAGTACGATGCTCGAACTATTCAACAACAAATATCAAACGTACTCCAGAGTGTTCAATTTGCGTAAGCAGATCCAAGGCTAGAAACAAGGTGCTTATGAACCCTTGGATGCTGTCATGGCCCATTACTATACATTGCTACATCATTGCCCAGGCCATGGGTATGCTAAATGGGATCAACTTCGCCACATCATGGATGGGCTAAGGAATGAAACGAGAAGAACTCTTGGGACTTACGCCCAAGGGAGACTTTCCCAACTGAGAGCCCATGAAGTTGAAAGTTTGTTGGAACAAGTAGCGCAAGAAGAGGGTGAGCTACGTAAGAGGGAAAGTGCGGAAGAATACAATCGTGATTCCTCCCTTCGTAAGAAGGGAGTAAAATTCTGTGATGAGGAGGATGAGTCACCACTCGAAGAGTTGGTGAATCAGAAAATCGTGCTGATCCAAAAGTTAACAACCGAGGTATCGGCTAAGGTAGACCAAATGTGGGATTCCTTAGACTCAAGAATAGAAACAATCTTAAAAATCATAGAAGAGTCTAAGGTAGAACAAAGTAGTGACAAAGGCAAAACCAAGCGGAGAAACTTAAGCCCTGCACATAACAAGGATAAGGGGAAAATTCCTATTTCCGATGAGGTTGTGAATTCTGATTCAGACGATGATAGTGGATGTGAGGTCTGATACTATGACCATCCTAAGGGATGTTGCCCACTTATCTCACATCTGCAGGAGTCTGGGGTATATGTGTTAAATCCAAGACTTAGCCAACAACAAACACCCCGAAGGTTACCTTATCCACAAGGTAACCCAAGGCAGTTTTACCAACCCTTAACATATTACCCAAGTGGAATGCCCCCACAGCCCATTGGACAACATCAGCAGTGGCAATACCCACAGTCGTGGGGGATGCCACCACCAACACATCAGTACCCTTACTGGCAGCCCAATCCTTACGATTATTATGTGCAGCAGCCAATTTCTCCAGGTGACTCTATGGTTCACACTACTCCCCAACGTCACTACCAAGTTCGGGAGTACTTCAGGAGGACTCCTTCTCCTTCAGGAGATATCTCACATTCAGCTCATCCTCTAACTCCAACCACACCACTTCCACCTGTAGTTCCCATACAACCTATTCCAACAATGCAGGGGGAATTACCTACCCAACCGCAACAATGTAACGCTGTGAGAGCTATAAATATTCAGCATGTAAATATCCAACTGGGTACTGGTTCTGACAACTGTACAAAGAAGAGACCCTTCTTCAGAACCAAAAGCCCAGACAAACTCTCGCAACAACAAGTGGTTGGGCACATGTATAGGCCTCTAACCACTAACGCGTTGGAGAACCCTTCAGTCCAACAACTAAGTACACAAACGGTTATGTTGACACATACCGTAACTGACTGGATAAAGGTGGGCCACCTTCCCAGGAAACTATCTGACCCTGGGAACCCCTTAATTCATTTACAGATAGTTGGAAATGCACCACATCGAGCTCTTCTTGACTCAGGTTCTGGAGTCAACCTAATTTCACAAAAGATGTATCAAGCCTGGAACCTGTCCCAGCTTAAGAAGAGTAACATACAACTGGAGCTGGCTGACCAGTCCATCACCATTCCCTTAGGATTGGTGGAGGACATCATCACCACTGTGTGTGGGTGGTCATACCCAATCGATTTTCTGGTGATTGAGGTTAACAACGAAGGGGGCTTCCCCATCATAATGGGAAGACTGTGGCTAAGTACCATAGACGCGTACCTAGGAATTCGTGATCTTTCCTTGCAAATTTCTAAGATGAATATTTACGGAAAGATCGAGAAGAAGAAGATTCCATGCATCGCATACAGTGATTCATCGGGTGATGACATGGAGGATATGTCTCCATGTGAGAGGTGTGCCTATAAAAGTGAGAAACAAGGATGC
>MNCI01001784.1:308823-362275 GCA_015680685.1 Gnetum montanum | reverse complement strand
AAGTACGACTTGATTACGAGCATCTACGGATGTGTACGGCTAGTCAAGGAATCGGCTGCTTGTCACACTTAGGCTAGTTAGGTGCCTCAGTACGACCACTTTGAGCATGTGCGTTACGTGTGGTAATCCTAGTAACAATTAGCGTTTGGTAGCCACAGTTGCACAGTTCAAGGTGTGTACGTCAAGTGGAAACAAATGCTGATGCTAGGACTTAGCGCTGTAGTTAGAGTTAGTTTTAGTCTCTCAACCCTTCACCCCTTAGCATAGGAGATAAACCAGAAAAGACCAAAAAAATCATATACCTCAGACTTACTTAACCATACACCATGACAACAACAAGTAAGTCTGGGAAGACAACGATTAATTAACCCCAAGTGTTCCTTGCGGCATTTAGGCATTTAGTCTGTGGAGTTTGACCGGATTGCACATGCTACGCTCGTTTCGTATGGTTGAGTGTAGGGGTACCTCGCCACTCATCAGCATGCTTGGCGTAGTGTAGCACTTTATCGCATGTTCTGCTATATGTCACATGCTTGCTACGCTATGCTATGCTACGTAGCATAGCAACTGGCCTTAGTCGCTAAAGCTTTGCCGATTTGCAAACCTTGTCTCCTGAGATGCAAGTCTTGTGAACTCTGTTGACTCTGCCTTTCGAACTGCCTTTTGTCTCTTCCGCAGGATTGCTGCGCTATGTAGCTCAGCGTAGCATAGCAGCAGACATGGTCCGCCGCTTCCTGACGAAAAGGGACATCATTGCAGAACTCGAAATTGGGCAAGGAGAGTGGGTAGTGAAGTCGTTGCCATGCTATGCTGCGTGGCGTAGTGTAGCGTAGCACTTCGCTCCACCATCGTCTTCTGAAGCTTGCTACACTACATAGCGTAGCGTAGCAAGTTTCGTGACTTAGAAAACTTGCTGAACTATTTTTTGCGCATCCAGAATGTTGCTGCCGACTTTGCGCACTGCTTTTGAATAGGCTGTCGGCTGGGCAGGCTACTTTGGTGGATAGGCGAGATGATGTGGAGCTTATCCATGCCCAAAATAGAAAATTTGCCGAACTGGCCGGTCTGAACTCAGCATTCTTCTCCTGAAGAACTATTGTAGTGTTGCGTGGATTGCCGTGCCTAGTGAAGCGAGAATGACCTCGCATTTTTTGGGGTGTTTCAGTAAGCTTGCCTTAAATCTAGGTAAATTTGAGCTACACCAAGACCAAGAATATTGAGCAAGCAAACAAGTAAAAAAGTAATGGATAAATGAGTCTTCTATATTGCAAAGAAGACATCTAAGGTCATGAGCACCCAAATTAACATTGACAAATACTAATACGCAAACCTTAATGAATTAAGTATCATAAAAAATGCTTGATTTTTGAAGCAATGGAAGACATTCCATATCTTCTAAATCCAATAATTCCATAATTGGATTTAGAAGATAATTGAATCTTGGCCAAGTACTAGTATTAGATCTAATAATAGTATGGGCAATCTTCGATTAGAATGGAAAATCCATAGGCCACATGCTCTAGATTAGAATGCTTAGATCAATATGCTTGTGACTTACCAAAAACAAGTTGCATACTGCAACCAAGCAATGCCTCATGCTCTAACCTCGTATTTGTATTGCTACTACAATTAAAACCATAGATGCTAACAAAGTAGAGATGCATAAATGCTATTCAAGATGATATTGTTGAATAAACTAATACTTATTAAATCTTTTAAAGATGAGCCTATATGTTTTAAAAAAGAAATTTATCTATTATAGAAGTTGTGTTGCTATTGTTTTTCTTATACTTACTCTTGAGGGTTTTGTTTTTAAATTTTATTATTGTTAAGCTCAATTATGTTTTATAGTGATTTTTCTGTTATTAATACCTCATAACAATGAGGGGTTAGCCTAGTGATAGGACTCTATATTTGGAAGCTCTAAGTTAATTAATGTTGAGTTAAAAGTTCTAAAATTCTAATAGGCTTGGAGCATACCTGTAATACTCTATTATTAACGTGTGAGATATATATTTTGTTGTAGGTATTGAAGAATGTTTGACCCAAAAATAAAACATTCAGAGTATAACTATAAAGAAACACCTAAAAAGACGTGAAACTCTGAGTGAAACATAAAAGGAAGGACCCCATAATTTTGGGATGCCTTTCCAGGTTCATCCTCACATTTAACTACATGAAATACATACATTTACAAGGCGTTAGGTAGACAACAGATTTGTGGCTGTAAGGAGTTGGAAGTTCATAAGCTTTCCGGAGAGTGAGGGTTGTAGCAGTTCAGCATTTCCACCAGTGATGATGTAAAAAGGCCGAAATTATCGTTTCACAACCACCCTTGTCCTGTCCAGATCGTTCAAAGACGGTATCATAACAAATGAAAAGCACAGTAAAAGGGGTACAAAAAAATTAACGAAGAAAAAGCTGCTCCAAGTTCCTTGGTTTCTTTCTCCACACTGCCAAAAAACCTAACCCACAACCCTGGTCAATCGCAAGGCAAGGATCCCTGTTTGGGAGTGTTAGAGCAGCCGCAATTCCATTCGAGGCACCAGACTCCCACGCCACGCCACGCCACCCCACCCCACCCAGAGAGAGATTGAGTAAGACTAGGAGGTATTCATCCTACTGCTACTGCTAGTAGTACTAGTAAAACAAAATCAAAATCAAAAGCAAAATTCAAGGGTTGATGTATGTTCTTCTCATTGCAGTTGAAGAAAAACCTAAATCAAGATTGGGTTGTGCTTTTGTTTTTTTAAGTGAGTTGAGTGGGTCTTCTGTGTTCTGTTCTGTGCTGGATTTGAGGACCCCAAATCCAGGAAAGGAAAGGAAAGGAAAGGAAAGGAATGGGGAAGTGATGAAGTGAGTCCATGAGTAGTCAGTCACAGAAGAAGCAATTCCCATAACCTCCGCAACGCAAAGCAAGCCAAGCCAAACCAACCTAACCCAAGCCAAACCCAGATAAAAAGGGATTACGCAAACATGGCCAAGGACAATTTTTTCACTCCATCATCTTCCCTGGCTACCGTACATAATAATAATAATAATAATAATAATAATAGTCATAGCCATTTTCGCCATTATAACACCACCGCCTCCTCGTCTTCCTCGCATAATAGTGCTAATTTGGGTTACAGTAACAATAGCAGCAGCAGCAACCCTTTTTTGTCGCAGCAGTCGGGAACAGCAGCAGTTGCAGACACCATGCCTCCCAAGGCGCTCAATTCAGAGTCCGCCTCCAAGAACTCTCTTAAACGCCCGCATTCCGCAGTCAGCAATGTAAGTATGGTTCCTCCTGTTAAAATTTTTGTTGATTTTGTTGACTTTTGGGACTCTTTCAATTGTTTTTTTGTGTTTTGTTTTGGAGAAACAATATTGGAGAAAAGTAGAATCAAAATGCATATTTTCGGTTTGTGTTAGGCAGCTCTTATCCTTGTGCATTGTCGAGGCGAGAATTGTTTGCAGTTAATCTGGTTTTGAAATTCTTGTTTTTCTAAGGATTTGAATTTCCAGGGTTAAGATGTATGTCTTATCATGAAATGATCGATTTAAAAATTTCAATTTTATAAGACATCGATATGATTATGCGACGTTGATAATGCCACTGGTTAGCCCTATCGTGTGTGTACTTTTTCTTTTGCCATTTCAGGATGCCAGATCTTGAGTATTGTAATCAACAGGGAAAATACACATGGGAGAAAGAACAGTTAGATTTGCCTAGTTAAGATAATTTAAGGATGAAAACCGTATCTATATGCCTTTAACATAATCTTCTTCTTGGACGAATAGCTGCCAATGTGCAACAGTCTAGCAAGTTTTCTAAGAGAAAAGAGTTTGAATTTGATTATATTGTACTCTTGTGCCAGGTAATTGATCCATCATGTCTCATTCTTGGGTCATAATACATTAAGTTTCAAATTTTATTATTCCTGTCATTTTTACCGCAACAACTGAATAAACATGAAGAATTCATCATATCATATGGAAGGTGTACTATCTTAGCTACCCTGTTCGTTGCCAGCACAAATTTCATGTTCTTTGCTAATTAATTAGCATCAAAATCTTAATTCACTTGAAACTGAATTTAATGGCATAACTGTATCAAGCCCCTTCTTCCTAAAAATGAATATTTGACTTAGGTTTAGAATACTGTGGATGGATATTCTTCATAGTTTAGTTATATATTTATAACACATCTATAATTTGGCCAAGAGAATGTTGCGAAAATTGAGTTGAATTTTAGTTCATCTTATGTATTGAAAATTATTCATATTTATTAGATTCCATGTATTCTAAAATAATTTTGGTGAGATCGACATGATTGCATGATGAGAAGGATAACTAATTCCAAGTTTGGTAATAAATATTGTGCTGCGAAATATTTCTAAATTCTTATGGATTGATGTTTTCCATGCAGACTCCCCTTGCCCTTTTAAATTTAGTAGTTGTGCATTGTAATACGGAGATATAAACATAGAAGCCACAGATTCACTTGGAGCAAATATGTTGTTGTTATGGATAAAATATTATTTAGTACTACAAGAGGCTTTCCTTGAAACATTATGGATGAAATATTATTTAGCATTAATAATAGGTTCTCCACAGAGCATTATGAATGGAATATTATTTGGTGTTACTGATCTATGACTGGTAATTGCCTCTTGACCAAAAATATTCGAGAAGAGTAGAAATTTTAAGGTTCTCTATTGGCAAGTGTTATTTAGGACATACAAACACAACCTAGGTCATGTTTCAATGTTGGTAGATCAAATCTTGCATAGCAGCAAATTATGGACCATGTCATAACTTTATACAGTGTTTTCATGTTTCAAATTAGTATTATAATGTGAATTATTTGTTACAAAATAAAATTTGATTCAAAAGAATACAGCATTTTGAAGGCCTGAAGATCTTCTTAGCCTTTTTGCAGACAATTTGGTGTCAAGTTTTGAGTTTTCTTTAGCAAGTTGTAATTCTTTACAAATTGGATTTGAATTAGAATGTTCATTGAAGTTTTAGGGAACAGTTTGAGAGTATGACTTTTAACTAATAGAACCAAAGAGAAAATTTTTTGTATTAAAACTTATTCTTTAACGTCTTTTTTTCTATATGCTAAATATTCTGTTCTAGATATGACTGCAATGTTTGTATTTGGGCTAGCTATTCCACATAAAAATCAAATGTTGTCTTTTAGACCTTGTCAACCCAAGCCAAGCAACTCCTTGACACTGATAAGCTATGTCAAAGACTCACACAATGGTGTCAACCAAATAACAATTCCCTTCCTCAACTCTTTACGTTGGGCCATTTCCAATGCATCCACAGCTTCTCAAACCTGTGGCCTTCTACTTTGATACTACTTTTTGGTATTTGGGGATCTGTTGGGAATCTAGCTCCAGTAGCTCACATGAGGGTTTAGAACATGCAATTCTCACAGACAAGAGGGTTATGTTGTTTATTTAAAGTTTATGCTATATCAGGGTATTGGTTTCTATCCAGGCCGGACCAATGATCAAGATACAAGTTGGTATTGTTTGCTATATGTCATTCATATGCTTCAAAAATGGAAGTGGAAGTTACTCTATTTTCTTGTGAACAGTAGTTTTGATGATGTTTTAATGTGCAAAGATATAAACATAGCACATGCAATTCAAAGATGAACTCTACCGTATAGTTTGCTTCCTATTTAGTATTCTGTACAGCACATTTTTTTTTCTTGCTCTTATTGGGAAGTTAATTAAGTAGAAACTTGTTGACACAGCATTAGTTTCTAGATAGCAATAGATAGCGCCGTCCAGAGTTGGCTTAGGGGTTTAAGGTTTTAAAAGGCAGAAATATCGCATGTATGTGCCAAAAGTTTTCTTTTTGTGCTATTAGTGTGCGTATGTTCGAATTTAATTTTTATTTTACTGTTAAAACTAAAATAAAATATGCTGTAAGACAATTTTTTTTAACAAGATCTTATGTATTTATGGTGGTCATAATATTTTCTTCTGAGAGTAACAAAATTCTGATTTTGTATTGCCAGAAAGGAAATTTGCATTATCCTAAGGATACTACAACATCTGGCTTTCCTGCAGGAATAGAACATGAGGTTCTAGATGCTGATATCTTGTTGCCAAATGTGTTGCCTTTCAAACGAGTGCAAATATCAGAGAAATATCCAAAGGGACAAGCAAGAGGGCGCCATTGGAAGCATTTGAAGCAGATTTTGCAAGCCGAGAACTACCATTTGTATCCTGCCGAGGAGCCCAATTGTTAGTTCTTTCGCCCCTAACTGTTTTCTCCCTTCATCGAATCATTTGACACATCGACAAACTGTGCACATTTTCCTTAATTTTGTAGGAATAAACTTATTTGAACTTCTGTTTTGGGTTTCAAGTTGCATATGTTGTAATTTTATTTTATTCCCTTAATTTAGTCTCCTAGTTCATAAGTCCTTTTTATTCTCTTAATTTCTTAAAACAGTTTTCGGCTCCTAGGAGGTTATTTTTATAAATATGGCATAAAACCATTGTTGATTTTATACAGTTCTGTTTCTGGTGTCTATATCTCCTGCTTCTATTTTTTGAATTGTTATTCTAATTAAAAATATGGAAAGAGTGCAAGCTTTTGAATTATATATTATGAAGCTCTGCATTTTAGATTCTGGTTTTCTGATTCGTGAGTTGAAAACTGTACACAGAATTTGGTTGAGGCATAAAATTTTCATAAAAACTCTTTAGGTTGAAATAAACAATAAATCTTATACCCAGTTCATATTCTGTTTTGCAGATGTGAACATTGAATCACCTCCATCTATGTACCCTGCAAAGAAGTATTGCGATATTACCGGATTCCTGGTAAGCTATAATCTTAATTCTGAAATTGATACCTAAAATATAGTTTATGATATCGGGCTGTATTGCATATTTAACTTCTGATAGGAGTTGGAGGCAACTTCAAATGTAGACATTTTCAAGATCTCCTTCTGTTGGAAGTTCAACTAACCAAACAGAACATTGCGAAGGGATTTTTTTGGTTATCTGTTGTTATTCTTTATTACCATCATGATGTGATCACTTGATATTAATGCAACTGGCAATCCCTTACCCATGGTCTTGCTTTCAGCTCCTTTGGCAGTTACCAGTCAATGATTCTTTCTAAAAATTTTAGCATCTTTTGCAGGCTCCTTATACAGACCCACGAACTAAAATGCGCTATGGTAGTACTGAAACATTTAAGAGAATAAGATCCATTCCTGAAGATTTTATACAGGGTTATTTGGCATTGAGAAATGCTGCTGTTGTACTTAAATAAAATCACTTTTGAAGGCACAGATCCTGCATTCTGGGCATTCTTCTGTTCCTATTTCCTTTGTGATGTACTGGCAGGATAAGTTAACAACTGAAAATGGTGAGAGAGGAAAGGTTACTGTGATGCATGTGCCATGTTACTGTGATGCTAAACCATGTATCGTATGTATTGTATCGTTTGTATTTTCAAGGTTTGTAATATGAACTATGACAGTCTTTTTGACATTGTTTATCATCGTTTGCCTGTACATACAAAGTGCTTAAAGCCAAAACTTTTATGTTTCCTGGAACAGGTCTTTCACAGATGTTAAGCCGTTTGTCCTATTTGGTTCAGCAGTGCAGGATTTGTTAACATAGAGTAATGTAAACTGCTATAGCACCTTTGTTACGATGTTTACTTTTGACCTTGACTTTGCCATCCTGCTCAAATCGGCAACCTAATCTATGAATTTGTCTTTCATCAAGTCCACCAGTCAATCTGATGAAATGAAAATCTTTTGCATTAATGCGGCAATGGGTGTTAACTTTAGACACTTTTTGTAGTGTGACAGCAATGGTATATCTGGCCCTTCCATTCACAAATGCAGTAACTATGCCTGTTGAGTGAGTGTGTTTAGCATAACCTTGGATATTTGCATGGTACACAGATTTGGTATGCCAAACTTTTGAATTCAATCATTCTTCCGTTGCTTTGATATGTATGCTGTAGCTTTGCAACATGCTTTTTAGGTAGCTTAGTTTAATTTCTATGGTTTTATGAATCTAGAGCATTTTCGTTTATTCCTCTTCAGCAATGTTAGGGCTGAAGTTGGTTGAATGATATTCAATTAGGATACACATGCTTTAGAGATTATTTACATCTAGGACAATTGCCAAGCGCCAGTTTCTTCCGATTAAATATCATAAAATTGGATTTAATTTTGCATGTTGCGGCAACCCTAGATTTGAAGTTCATTCCTGTAGCATCTTTAGTTTTTGCAGTGTTCTTTTGCAAAGTAATTTTTACATATTCAGTGAGTTGTCACACTTGTACCTGTATAAAGGAATTTTCAAATGAACTGCAAAGGCTTTCCGTGTGCTTTGCATTTCATGAAAATATCTCTCAACTTTATTGTTGAGCCTAAATAATGCCCAAAATTCAACCCTTGATCATTTTCAATTGCAAAAGAAACCTTGCTTTTGCTTGTCCTTGATTTCAAATCTAATGGCACGTGTAATAGACGGTAGGGCCTTCACGGGTATAAAATAAAAATAAAATAATTTTATAACAACGTTGTTGTCTGACACTACTTGAGTTTCAAACATTCATGGATTTTGGCTTTGGAACGGAACTCACATGGAATTAAAACTCTCGGCACCGAACAACAACAAATAAAGCCATATCAAGCTAAAATCTCAGGAGTTGGTCATACACTAGTGGTGTAACACGCCACACAACAACAAAGCAAGCCATATCCAGCTAATTAGGCATTCCTTCCTCATTCAAAGTAATATCACGGGCGGGCCTCATTCACAATGACCATCACAAGGATTATCGATACGACTATTTAAATCATCATTGCCATATCAAGCTAATTAAACATTCTTTCTCATTCAAAGTGACATCATGAGGATTATTAATTAAACTTTCTAAATCCATTATCGCAAGGTAGTTGTTGTACTATATAGGTCCATAAGATGTGCTTCAATGGTCCTCAAATCATGGGGAGGTATTAGGGCATCACCAACCCTACTCCTGTACGTAACAATTTTCACTCAAAGTAAGCAATAACCTTAAAAGTAGAGCTCAAGTAGCCAAGATGATGCTACACTCTAGTTGATCAAGGGTTTCATTAATTCAAGAGATGTTGGTCGTACTAAAGAATATGATCAAAAGTGATTTTGGGTTCAAAGGCTAGGGTCTACAATTATAAAGTTCAAATTTTGAACTTGATCTAATTCAAAAAATTTGGAGATTTCATATGGACCTAACATTCAAGTTAAGAAGTGTACTATTTTAAATCTTGTTGTGTCCCTTTTCTATGGCTTATTTAAAATGTAAAACAATAGAAGATTTTTGGAGCAATCTATTACCATGAAGCAAGGACCTATGTCAACCTAAAGGACTAGCGATCATAAGGTGTCCCTTGAATAATCTTTTAGGTTATAAAAGCTATAATCTCAACATGGTATCATGAAGTAAGGACCCATGTCAACCTAAAGGACTAGCAATTATAAGATGATCCTTGAATCATCTCCTTCAAGGTATAAAAGCTATAATCTCAAGATAGTATCATGCTTATGAAGAGACTGAGTGTCATTACCTCTAAAGCCATTTGAAGGACTCTAAGCTTTTACTTATTGAGATAGGCTTTCACAGGGTCAATTCCATCAAACCTTGGGCTTAAATCAAATTCTATATCCTAATCAATCTTGTTAGACATTTTTTTTCAAATTTTTTTTTATTTACAACTATACAAGAAGAGAGATCCATAGTTCTAAAATAGTAACCATGATGGGAGGTCAATAACTTGCTCCTAACAAAATTCCAAATCAAATGCTCTTGGGATCTTAGAGGCTTCAATGATTTCTACCTATATTTTGAATCTAGATAATGCTTTCAATATACTAAGAATTGAACTTTCATCTTAAAACCATGTCCTGTCATTTGAAAATTTTAGATGTCTATCTACTTACCTTGGATTGATTGAATATTGGAATGCTCTTGAATAGAGAGACTTTTTTCTAGATACAAAAATCCTTTTGCCAAAGGCTTTAACATGCTTACATGAGAGATAGGATGAACATGAGCCATGTTAAAAGATAGCTAACGTTTATAAGTAACACCATTAATTTGCTCAATAATTTTAAAGAGGTCATCATGTTTTTGGAGTAATTTTAAAGTTATATCTTGTTTTGACTTAAATTGCTAAGAATCCAATTTCAAAAGAATCCAATCCCTAATTAAGATTTGGTACATTTGTAGAAAGTTTAACATGTTTAAAATAAAGTTACTTATGGATTATTGTGATGGTGTGCATATTATTCATAGTGAATATAACAAATAACTTGTTTTAGTTAGTTATGAAATGTTAGGTCAATTCTAAAAGTTGTGATGGTTCTATGGATGGTATAAAGACCTGAGAACTTTGGTCATAATAATAACAATGAAGTGTTAGCCTAGTGGCAAAACTCTTGATTTGGAAGCTTTAAGTCATGGGGTTGATTCTGGTGGGCAATGCTAAGTTATAAAGTTCTATTTTAACTATATGTCTTGGAGGCAAATATTATAAAAAAAATTGGGTTTCAATAGATAAGGAAATTTTAAGAAAAAGATGGAAAAGTGATGAGCAATGAGTTATCCCTATGCCCAACCATACAAATCACTAAGGCGTTATGCACCATCCGGTTGAATTCTGTTGACCTATAGTTCTCTAGTACACTAGCTCTTCTAGGAAGTAAAATGGATGTTGAGAATGTTCATTGTCTTCCCAACTACACTTGTGAGATTCAAGGGTATGGTTTAAGTGTAATTGAGGTATATGATTTTTTTTTTATTTTATAGATTTGATCGCCTACAACAAGAATGAAGAGTAGAGTAATTTAATATCTAATTCGTTATTACCTATCTAGCCTAATAGAAGTAACCATTCCACTTTCTTGAACACATCCTGAACATAGATAGCACTGTTGGGCTACCAAACGTTAAGCGTTGTTTAAGTACTATATGTATGCTCGAAGTGGTCATGCTTGTGTTCATTAACAATTGGAAATTAATTGCTTAATTGAAATGTGGTAAAGTAAAGTGCATTAAAGAAACATTAATCTATTCTCAGTGTTGCAAGGATTGTCAAAAGAGTTTATTTTATTCCCGTCACACTGTTGCGCTCAGGTACATTAGTGTTCGAACAAAGAATTGTACATACTTAAGACTCCTTTTGTAGGCACTCAGAAAATATTCTAACTTTGGAGAAAATAAACTACAAGAGTTTCGCTACTTTGACTAAAAAATGACCAAAAAATGACTCTCAAAAACTAATGCTAGGTGCTATATTTATAGGTGAGCATATACCCCCCGACGTTGGATACCCGATGTAGACGTGACAAAGAAATGTGTTTCATCATACCCCCATGATTGAATGAAAACTCATTCTCGAGTGTAGAAGAGGAGGAACAAGTTCCTTATAAAACATATTGGGTAGGTATGGGATTATTGACTGACATATAGATTGACTCAAATGGAACAATAGACTTTGAGTGCCCAAGTGTATAGAATACAACTTGTTACAAAATTGGGTGTTCATGATAACAGAAGTGAATACCCTGGGTAACACTGACGTCCAACGCCTCTTGGCAGCAGAAAAATGAGAGAGAAGATCCAACAATCATGAACGGTCCTCATTGTATGGTACTACTACATCATCCTTGGCGAAGATAGTCCCACTTCCAGTCCATGCTTCCCATTGCAATCATAACAGAATCATGAATTAGTATGCAATTTGTAACACATAACTATGAAATGCCTTGTCTTGTCAATGGTTACACTCGACTAGGTTGTGATTCTAGTAGATTGATTTTTTTAGTAGTGTTAGCAGGAAGGCTAACGAATAGAGTAAAATAGATAAGTGGTCCAAAAAATTTGAAAAAAGTTCAACATAAGGAAAATATTTGAAGAGGGTGTAAAATTCATAATAATAAAAAGGAGACTTCACTAAAAAATGTTGTGAAGATGTGCATAATTGGATGTCACTGATGGGGTAAATGAAAAAAATTTGATTGTAAGAGTATCTAAGGGTAAAGAACTTAACGAATCCAACTAAAAGATATGCAAGTGGGTCCTTCCCAAAGTAGGCATAGGCCTTTTATGCCCTTGCATAACTTTAAACCAAAGAGTCCATGGGCTTCATGCATGATTAATGGTCATAGAAGGTTAAGTACAAAAACCTGGAAGAAACTAACTAAGAATTTTGACACATCAAACTAGGACATTGAACCAAAACATGAAACCAACAATGACGTGAGACATGGAAAGCATAGATGGATGAGAGAGAGAGAGAGGAATGGAGTTCCTAGTTACAATTACATGAAGTCCATTGTGGATTTTGGGGTTAAATGACTTGATAGGATCCATCCTTGGTCCAGAGAAAAACCAACCACATTTAGTAACTTCACATCGTCATTCTAAGACTAGTCCATCCCTTGAGACATAAGAGTGCTTGCACAAAATAACCACCATTCCTTATCAAAAAAGAAGTAGGAAGTGAGGAAGGGCCTTAGTTAGAGGGGAGTAGTCCCATAACCAATGCTTGTAGCCTATTTATTTTGTCTAAGTGGTGTGCTTTGAATTCCCATTGTTGTTTTTTTTTAAATGGGAACCACACCATGCAAAGACACATGCATTTATTTTGTCCAAGGGGTGTGCTTTGAATCCTCATCATTTTTTTGATGAGAACCACACCATGCAAGAACCTATGCATTTATTTTGTCTAAGGGATGTGCTTTGAATCCTCATCATTTTTTTTTCTAATGAGGATCACATCATGCAAGGACTCATTCAACTTCCTTTTATTGATTGGCACAGAATAGTAAGAAATCCATGAAAACACACATGCACCCAAGCAAACAAAGAGGCACAAAGAATACTAAATCCCCTTGAAGCCACACCCTGTTCAAACCTTTGAATCCTTTCCAATTCTAAAAACTACCAAAGTCACAAATTTGTTAAAGTTTTATTAATGAAAAAGGGACTGCACATTTTCAAACCAAGAAAAACCATAGAGTTTGTGGATAGGTGGATGTTGTGGACTCATTGCCTATTGCATGAAAAAGAAACTATGTCCTCATTATCCTTAACGAAACTCAATGCCAGAAACTAGACATCAATAATCAAATAACAAAAATAGTACATACCACCATCAAGTAACGTATTACTAATGTACCTGGCACTTATTAACAGAAAGTTAGAAAATCAAACTAGAATAAAATAAAATAAAATATACAAGAAAGTGTAAAATATTTAATAAATAGCAAATGTACTAACAATGGTGTGAAACAAAAATTAGGAAAGATTAATAACATGAAAACAAATAGATGTAAAATAAAGAATGTGTAAAACAAAAAATTGCAAAACAAAAATGTGTAAAAAAAAGTTAAAAACTAAAGAGTCACTTTTATGATTAGCATGGGTGGCCATCACCCCCATGACTAAGTTGAAAGGAGGAGATCTGAAAAATAGAGCATGGTTGTCCATTTGATGAGGTGTTTGTTGTATTAGCTAGATTATGCTCATGGAAAGGTTTAATTTGTTACATGTTGACCATATGTTTCTTGTTTGGGCTCTCAGACTTGGAGATCATCATGACCCTAGAAGAAAAAGTCTCATAAATGATGTAAGGTCATTCTCACAACATTTGAAACTTAGTTCGTTGTGGTATATGTGTGGGGTTCTAGTAGAGAACCTTATCTCTTGGTTGAAATTTGACTTTTCTGATTTCTAGGTCATGATGCTTTTTGTTGTAGGCCTTGTGAAACTCATTAGATGATAGGGCTACTAATTAGTTTTCATCTAGTAAATTTAAGATTCATTAATCTTTCTTTCTGGGCTAGACTTAAGTCAAGGTCAAGGTCACAAGTTGTTGATAGTGTACAAAGCTTGGATTGAATAGGAAGTGTTGGTAATTTTCCATACACAAGCTCATGGGGAGAGTATCCTATAGGAAGTTTCCACGTTGAGTGATAGGCCCAAAGGGCATCACTGAGTTTTGTGCTCTAGTCCTTCCTATACTTGCTAATAGTTCTTGTTAGTATCCTTGTGATTCCCCTATTGGTAACCTCAGCTTGATTGTTAGCTTGGGGGTGGTAGGATGTTGTAAGTTTATGTTCAACCCCCAAGCATTGTATGAACTTCTAAAAAGTAGTGCCTATAAAGTGAGTTTCATTATCAAAAATTAATGCACGTGGCATACCAAATCTATTTATAGCATTTTGTGTACAAATTGAGCAGCAATAGAGGATGTATAGTTGATGATGGCTGCTTCTTTTGCCCATTTTGTACAATAGTTAATAGTGACTATGATGTATGCCTTTCCATTTGACATGGGCATGATGGAACCCATGAAATCAATGCCCCAGATGTCGAAGGGTTCTAGTGGTTGAATCCATTATTGAGGTTCCTTCATTTGAGTAATCATTCCACCATCTTGTTGGCATCGTTTACAAGAGTGGATGTAATGGTGAGCATCTATGAAGATTGTTGGCCAATAGTACCCTACCATCAAGATTTTAATGCTTTAGCTAGTGTAGTGGACATAGAAGGAATGTTTCTTGTCATCTAACTGCATCAACATAGCTCCCAAGGCACATTTTGATACATTTGTCATGATATGAAATGGCTTGGACTAGTCAGGTGCTTGTAGAATTGGAGTTTCTACAAGTTTCTCTTTTAGCTATTGGAATGCTTTTTCACATTCTTTGGTCTAGACAAAGGGAGCACCTTTCTTTGTCAGCTCTAGCAATGGTTTTGTGATCTTAGAGAAATTCTCTATGAATCATTAGTAGTAGTCAGTATGTCCAAGGAATGATCAAACATCTTTGAAAGTTTCTAGTTGGTGAGTTATTTCTTGGATGACCCTTATTTTCTTAGGGTCTACCTCAATTTTTTCTTGTGATATTTTGTGCCCCAATACAATTCCCTCCTAGACCATTAAGTGGCTTTTCTGCCAATTGAGCCATAAGTTGGTTTCAACACATCATTTCAACACTTGCTCAAGGTAGACTAGGGCTTGCTCAAATGTAGCTCCATAAGTGGAGAAGTCATCCATGAAGACTTCCACACAACTACCGATCTACTATTGAAACATGCTAAGAACCAAGCGTTGGAATGTAGTAGGAGCATTGTAGAGATCAAAAAACATCTTATGATATGCAAAAATCCCCCAGGGACACATGAATGTTGTCTTTGCTTAGTCCTTTGGTGCACTTTGAATTTGGTTATAGCCACTATAACCATCTAGAAAGCTATAGTAGCAATGCCCAAATATTGTGCCAAGCACTTGGTTAACAAATGGCAATGGAAAATAATCTTTGAATGTTGCCATATTCAACAGCCAAAAATTGATGGAAACCCACCACTTTCCACCTTTCTTTGGCATAATTATGAGTAGACTAACCCACTCACTATTCCTAATGGGATAAATGAACCTTGCCTTGAGGAGTTGTTCAATTTTCTCCTTGACGGTCTGCTTTAGTTTGGGGTTCAATCACCTCTGTGGCTATCTTTTTGGCTTCATGGCCAGATCAGTGTAGATGTGATGCTAGCATATCCTAGGATCAATCCCTATGAGTTTAGGATATGACCAAGTGATGAGTGGCGAGGTACCCCTACACTCAACCATACGAAACGAGCGTCTCACATGCGATCCGTCGAACTCCGCAGATGGACTAGTTGTGACACCTAGATAGTTAGCCTTAGGTCACAGTTCGCTGTCTTCCCACCTAGACTAGTATTGTACTTGTCACGTATGGTTTAGTCTAGTTGAGGTGTATGATGTGTTCCTAATCTATGCTACTCCTGAAGGCAGTGGAAATTAATATTAACTAAGCTAAGCTAGGAGGGAAAGGGTAAGAAAATCTAATCTAGCCTAAGTGCGACGAGCAACCGATTCCTTGATCAACCGTACACATCTTGGACTTCGTGCACGACTACCACTGGGACTACCAAGCGTAGGTCCTAGGTACGCCACTGGGATTACCAAGCGCAGATCCCAAATACACCACTGGGTTACCAAGCATAGACCCTAGCTACGTCACTGGGCTACCAAGTAGTCACACTTAAATGCTCATAATCAAGTTGTACTCGTTTCGCATTCTAGGAGTTTAAGGGTGAGAGAGAAAATAGTAAATAACATTAAAGAAATAACAAATAAATAAATAACAAAGTGAATGCTGAAATGATGAAGTAATCTTGATCTTTATTGTTGGTCATGTGCGTGTCCAAGTACGACACACTCGAATAAGGACACCATACAATTACATTCACCACACTGCGGGCAAACACATGAAAAAATCTAACTTTGGAGGGATCAAACTACCAGAGCTTCGCTACAGAACTAAAATATATCCTCTACAAGGGAGAGCCATGTCTTATTTATAGATATGGCGACGGACTGCGATATCGCGTACGTGATATCGTAGGGAAGACACGATATCACAGGGGATGCGATATTGCAGCGGACGCGATATCACGTACGCGATATAGCGGCCTATGTGAATCGCGTCTCATCATACCCTCACGACTGAATAAAAACTCATCCTCGAGTTACAAGGAGAACAAGCTTCATTGATTACATAGTGGATAGGTATGGGATTATTAATTGTAAAAAGAAAAATGAAATGATGCTGCAGTGTGGGAAGACACAACATAGAAAAAATGCTACACTACAAAAAATGGAACTCATGTAGTTCTTGGTGGTGGTGGCTCCTCCATGGGTGCTTTCCCTTTGTCACGTGCTCCAAGCTTTGAAGGTTGACGATGTTGAAGAATGGCCTGGAGCTTCTCCTCTTCGGTCCGAGGATCTTGTGCCATCCATGCTAATGTTTCGATGTTTGACGGAGTCGGCACCTCCCACGGATAGGGTAGTTGCGGGAACATCTGATTAGCTTTGACATACCATGTCGCAAACACCTGTCATTCCTCTTCATAGGCTTTGGATTTGTCTTTGTATTCATAAAGCTCTGTTAGCCATCAAGCCAAGTTGGTTGCAACATCTTTCTGTCCTTGGTAGCTTTCTTTTACCACCGCAAGTTCAGAATTTGCGACATCTAGTTTCTCAACTAGCTTCTTATGCTCTGCAAATTCTGCTTCATATTTGATGTGGGTCAAAGCTACCTGCTGCTCGAGCTCTAACCTTGAATGCCCTGTTGTTAACATGGCAAGGTTGGCATATCTAAGGTTTGCCAACTCCATGTATTCGGTCAAGTCTTGGATCTATAGGTCCCGGTTCTTAATTTCTGCTTGGTGGGCAAAGGCGTAAGTGTCCAATATGGCCCTCCAATCAGTGTGCTAAGCATTGATGTTGTTGATTTGAGCCTTGGCCATATGGATCTCCTTCTTCAAGATTTGTTTGTACATCCCCACCTGATCATGGAAATGCTCCTTCAGCTTCTCATGTCGTTTAGCCTCATTTTGCCACGTGCTTATTTCGATTGCTGATTTCTGGCGAATAGCGCGTACCTCCTCCATTGAGAGGGTTTGGTTCTCTCTGGCTAAATGGCTTACATCTTAGTTGACCCGAATGAACTGTTCTCATAGCTGATAAAAGTGTTCATCGAGAACATTCTTTTGTTTCTCCACAGAAGTCAACTAAAGGTTATCTGCAACCAACTACTTATTCTCTTCTTCTAAGGCCTTGAGTACCTTAAGATACGCATGAGTTTGCACTTGTGTTGCGGAGGCATCCCAAGTGGCCGTCTCCTTTTCTTCTGCCACCTTCTTATTTTTTGCAATTAGCTTTGTTAATTTCTCGATTTGAAATTTTCCAGCTGGTCTACGGGAACAAATTGCAACGGATCCCGCTATGCTGCTTGTAAGGCTACGAGCTGCTCTTGTAGTTTCTGCACTTCAGCTTCAACATGCTCGACCCTTACTTCGGATATGACTAGCTTCCCCTTTGTGGAAATCAGGTCTGATTGAATTGCTGTTACATCTTGGGGGATGTCAAACAGAGACATCAAAACTTGTCCTGTTTGAAGCAATTTGTCCAGTGCATCCTCATGTTCCATAGGAGTCATTGAGGTTTTAGCAAGAGTTTGAGCATCCTGTGCTCCTGAAAGATCTACTGGTGGCACAACAGGTATGTTAAAGGATTCCTTGATGTGGTCAATGACCACTTTAGTAGCTCCCGCAACACCTTGGTGTTGCCTGACCACCACAGTGGCCCCTTCACCAATTTCTAACTACACTTGAAAAGATGCCATATTTCCAGAGATTTGTTGTGACTATTTTCTTTCCCTTCCTCCTGTTTGAATTGATAATTCACCCTTGTGTGATCTAATGAAATAGTAGGCTGGTCGGCATCATCGATGACGTGGAAGAGGTTTGCGTTATCACGACTTCCCCAACTAATCATCTCGGCGATGGCCCTAAGATGGCTCATCAACAGTCTGTAGTCTTGCAGCAGCGGTGGCTGATCCTAGCCTGTGTTGGATCCTACTTCTTGTTGTTGGCTGGGACCTGTGGCTGGAGGTTGACTGGGTCTTGCAAGTTGAGTTGCAGGTGGTCCAGTGATCTGTTCTTCTTCTTCATCTGGTCCCAGCTCTTCGCCTGTGCTCTTTCTTGGAGATGGTGCCTTTAATAACTCAGCATAAGAAGCATTTTGGGCTTTTCGGAGGACGTCATTTGTGTATCCCCGAATACCAGCCCGTTGGCACAGTTTCTTGATAAGGCAAGGAAAGGGCAGCGCCATCTTCCCTATCTTCCATTCTTCAAATCGCCTTAGGATCTCCGTCAAATATAGATGGGGAAGGTTAGTGTTAACCTTTCCCATCAACACTACACATCCCCTAGCAGCATACGTAGATATTCTTTTTAAGCCTTTTGTGTGGAAGAGGTGATAGGTTCCCATTTTGAAATAAACCCGCTCTTCCGTCGTTAGCTCACCAAAAGCTTTATCTCTGCCATAAGCCTTCTCTAACCAATCCTTTCGCACATCAGGGTCCGATCGGGTAGATAACCAAGCAACTTGGGGGCCTGAATTCAGAAGATTTAACACTTTCAAAATTGCCTACGCAGAAAAGTCTACTGTCACACCACAAATGTTAACCGTGGTGCCTTGCTCCTTATTGTGCCGGAACAGGTATGTTTCACCTAAGTACTAGGCACCGTTTTCAGAGAGGACAGGCCATAAGGGAGACCCTTTAAGGTGATCCCTAACAGCCATAGGAGAAAACTTAGCAAAAGATTTGAAATTAAGCTCCACGATCACCATAGCAACTGTGGACTTCGTATGGATAGCCTGAACACATTTTGGGGGCAATGTGAGTTGTTGTCCCGGTTCAGGCGCAACAGCAGCTCCTCTTTCTGCCTACCCAAACAATCTTGTAGGAGGTTCTTCTTGATCTATGCTGAATGATTGCACCTCCTGTTCTGCATGTTGTCTGGCAGGGACCCGTCTTCCACCTCTCCGAGGTTGTTTTGCTTCACCTTGAACAGGACCTCCTTGCTGTGCACGTTTCGGGGCCATCTGCAATCACATGGGCCAAACTCCGCACTAACTCCACACTAACTCCACAAAACACACACATGTAAATACCACCGAAATGAGATGAAAATTCTATGCTACATGGGACACGAGCTAAAATTACACAAACAGTGAGATGAGATGAAGTGTAGAAAAGGATCGTAGAGATTGGGACATGAGGTAACTGACCCAGGACACAGTGAATCTTGANTAGTACAAGGGAGGAGTGATTTTTGTTTTACGGCACTTCTTTTTCTCCTTTTTTTTTTCTTCTTTCTCTCTCTTTTTTTTTCACTTTACTAAATCCAGAGAAGCCGCCAACCTTCAGGCATGGATGCATGTCTTTCCAGTGGGACCCCCTAGAATAGCTTTTGATATTCAAGTGCCCTTTTGATTACTCTTACTCCCATTTTTCATTAGATCTACAAGGATCTTAGTACAACCATACTGCATGATAACTCCCATAGGCGTCACCAAAGAGAATCCACAAGTCCCCTTGATGTCACACCCTAATCATTCCCTCTTGGTCCATCCTTCTTCATTCTGGGTACAATAACACAAAATTAATTTTAAGTTTTAGAAATTTCAAGAATATCACTATACCCTTAAATAGAACCTCTTTATTTATAGAGTGGATGAGTGGGTGTAATGGGCTCACTGTTCCAAATAATTGACCACTCATGACTTAATAACATAGAACACACCTCAAGCAATGATCCACATGAGTGTTTTATTTGTAGATGAGATTACTTACAAAAATGAAAAAAGAAAAACACACAGACACAAAAAAAAAGATAAAAAGATAAAAAGATAAAACAAAAAGTTGAAAAATGAAAAATTGAAAAACAAAAAGTTGTAAAATCAAAGAAAATGAAAGATATTTATTAACCTTTCTTGTTATTGAAATGGGGGATATCTTCCATAACTAAATGGTGGAGTATGGCAAGGATTAATAAATGAAAAATAAGGATCCTTGCATATTGGAAATATTGAAGCTAGTCCATACTTATCCCCTTGGATTTCACACACTTCATAATAAGCATAGTGGGGCACTTTATACGATGTAGTTCCGAGATAATGAGTTGATCCACTATGATATTTAGGACTGTTAGATGGTATGCAAGGATCAGAATGATGCCTTCCATGGTTGTGTTCATTGGGCCGTATAGTTGTTGGAGTGTAAGTTGGTGGCCCTGTTGAAGTTACATGAGGCATTGGGTTTGAAGGTAAGGGTGCACCACAGGGTTGGACTTGTGCTAGGTTGGAAGGTGCAGTAGCCTCAGAATTGTGTTGTCCCTTCCTACGGCTGTGTTTAAAGAAAGGACGCTTTTGATGTTGAGGAGACTCTTCACTGCTATTAGTAGCAGTAGCACAAGTGTTGTTTGTGGGTTCTTGCTGTGGCACAAACACCTTAGGAACAGTTGGTGGCATTGTGGAAGGAGGAAAAGGATGAGAATGTTGAAAGTTAGGAGGAATATAGGGTGCATAAGGTGGTGATTGTGTTGGTGGTATGGGCTGATAGTATTGTGGAGAATAGTATTGTGGTGAGATAGAGTATGTTGGCCCAGTTGAAGAAATAGGGTGTTGAACGTGATAAGCGTTTGGATTTGGATAATATGAAGGGTGCCTCCAATCTAAGGGTGGATTCCCCCATGACTGGGATTGTTGCCACTGTGATCAAAGACAGTATCTCTGTAAGAACTCTGGATGTAACGTGTTTCCCCAATGCTCATGTAGATGTAACAAGATTGGGCATTGGCCTTTGGGGTGACCGTACAGGCATATGTTGCATTCATACATATGATTAGTAGTTGAGCACTTATTCCCTTTATTCTTTTCTTCCGAATGTCTACTATTTTGTCCTGCTTCTTGGGTTGTCAAAACTCTATCCCCAATGATATTGATATATTCTCCATACTTTTGATACATCCATTCCAACATCTTATTGATCTTTGCCCAGCTTCTTCTAATGATTGTTGTATTGGCAAAGATGATGCTTCCACCTTGAGATTTGTTGATTTCTCCTTGTTATGATTAGAGACCTTTGTTAAGCTGACATTTTGGTCCCGTTGATGTTTTTCAACACTCTCCCATGTAGCTATTTCTCCTTCTTCTTTTGCTATCCTTTGAATAAGCTCTTGAATTTGATGGGTTCGTAGGTTGTATAGTTGACCTCGGGCATACGTTCCTAAGGTCTCTCTTGATTCATTACGTATCCCATCAATGATATGGTACATTAGCCTTTCCTCAGAAAACCCATGGCTTGGACAATTGTTTAACAGTTAGTAATATCTTTCTAAGGCCATGTCCAAGGGTTCATGTTTTTCTTGTTTCCATCCTTGGATTTGTTTCCTCAAGGATGACACTCTTGCATAGGTTTGATATTTTTCGTTAAGGACTTCTACCATTGTTGACTAGCGTCGTATCGAATTTGGTTTTAACGATCTATACCATACTTTAGCTTGGTCAACGAGTGTCATAGGAAAGAGCTTAAGTTTTTGCCAACTATTATCAATGTTATTCCATGTGCAGCCATCGTAGAAGGCTAGTAAATGTTGTTGCAGATCTAAGTCATAGCCTCCTAAAAATTTGGAAAAGTTATTTAAATCGAGCCTGGGTAGTCGACTCTCTTTATGATGCCTACGTGAGATTTGATCGGCCTCTTGTATTTGCGTTAGGCTTGTAGTCGCCAGTGGGGGTTCATTGTCATCTTGTAAGTTATGTCTTCATGTGTTGTGATGACGTTGTTTTTGTTCATGCTTACAGGAAACTCCCACTTCAGGTTGTATTGTCCAATCTTCATCGTCATATAGTTCGTTGGTTCTCCAATGAACTTCCTCACTAAATATGGCGTTATTATTATCTTGTAGGAGAGGCATTGTTGTGTGTGAATTTATGTGACTTTTTATAATTACTTCTTTTTTAAGAGATATATCGTTAAGTTCTTTATAGCGACCTTGTATGATATAACTAATCTAGATAACTAGCACCATCCCGAGCAACGACGCCAATGATGAGTG
Source organism: Gnetum montanum (assembly GCA_015680685.1). Classification (NCBI taxonomy): domain Eukaryota; kingdom Viridiplantae; phylum Streptophyta; class Gnetopsida; order Gnetales; family Gnetaceae; genus Gnetum; species Gnetum montanum. The sequence goes on along the minus strand of MNCI01001784.1, from coordinate 339,751 downwards.
GCGAGGTACCCCTACACTCAACCATATGAAAAAAGCGTCGCACGCGCGATCCAGTTGAAGTCCATAGATGGACTAGTTGTGACACCTAGATAGTTAGCCTTAGGTCATAGTTCACTGTCTTCCCACTTGGACTAGTATTGTACTTGTCAAGTATGGTTTAGTCTAGATGAGGTGTATGATGTGTTCCTAATCTATGCTACTCCTGAAGGTAGTGGAAATTAATATTAACTAAGCTAAGCTAGGAGGGAAAGGGTAAGAAAATCTAATCTAGCCTAAGTGCGATGAGCAACCGATTCCTTGATCAATCGTACACATCTTGGACTTCGTGCAAGACTACCACTGGGACTACCAAGCGTAGGTCCTAGGTATGCCACTGGGATTACCAAGCGCAGATCCCAAATACGCCACTGGGTTACCAAGCGTAGACCCTAGCTACACCACTAGGCTACCAAGTAGTCACACTTAAATGCTCGTAATCAAGTCGTACTCGTTCCGCATTCTAGGAGTTTAAGGGTGAGAGAGAAAATAGTAAATAAGATTAAAGAAATAACAAAGTGAATGCTGCAATGATGAAGTAATCTCGATCTTTATTGCTGGTCATGTGCGTGTCCAAGTACAGCACACTTGAATAAGGACACCGTACAATTACATTCACCACACTGCGGGCAAACATGAGAAAAAATCTAACTCTGGAGGGATCAAAATGCCAGAGCTTCGCTACAGAACTAAACAATATCCTCTACAAGGGAGAGCTGCATCTTATTTATAGATATGGCAATGGACTGCAATATCACGTACGCGATATCATAGGGAAGACCCGATATCGCGTACGCGATATCGCAGCCTATGCGAATCGCGTCTCATCACCAAGAAAAAGGTATTAATCATTTTTCAACTACCTTCAACAACATATTTTTTTTCTCTAGAGAAAGATTTGCATTAATTATAACTAGCTTCCCATTTTTCAAAAACACATATTCCATTCTAGCTGGTAGCATTTTCCATTTAAGAGGCTCTTGCTTGAAAGTTTCAAGAATCTCCAACTCTCCCTAGTAAGCATCATCATTTGTATCATTAGAGAGTTGGTGATGAACTTGCTTGAGTTCATCCATGTTCATGACATATGCACATATTAGGCCCTTAGTTGGTTCCATGAAAAGTGTGCTGCTTTCAGAATCAGTGGTCAGCCATTGGGTGCCCTCCTATTTTGTCGTTGCTGTGTACAAACACCTTTGAATTTCTACTTCTGGTGCACCCTACTTGCATGCAGAGACAGATGCTTGCTTTACAACCCAAAGTTTTTGCACACAATTGCACCTGGTATCACTGTACGCAATGCATGGAACTCTCTTCTTCTTGATCTTTTTGAATGCATTTTCTTTGGATATTTCTAGGGAAAGATCTTTGATGCCCATTATTGCATCAATGGTGCTTAGCCATGCCCTTCCCATGATGATTGGGAAGTCCATTTTGTAGTTCTCCACTTTGATTACTAAGAAATTGGTAAGATAAGACCACTCATAGAAAATGATCACAATGTCTTCTATTAGTCCCACTGGAACAATGATGGACTGGTTTGCCAACTCTAATCTAATGTTTCTCTTCTTGAGTGGAGGTAGGTTCCATGTGGTGTACATCTCATGAGAAATCAAATTGGTACCATAACTTGAATCAATAAGAGCCTTACATGGTTCATTTCTAGCAATTTGCAAATAAATTAGAAGATTTCTAGGATTGGCTAATTTATTGGGAAGGTTTCCAGCATGGATCCAATTAGATACAGTATGAGTAAGCATGATAGTATGGATCCGAGGTAGATTTTGGTTTGAAGGGGACTTGAAGGTATTTGGTATAGAGGAGGATGTAGGAGTAGGGTTGTCAACCATGGATGTAATCAAGGGCTTAGGTGGACTACGGGGTCAAAAGAAAGTTCTTTTCTTTGATCAAGTATTCGACCCATCCAATTGATGAACTAGATATAGATGAATGGCCCTCATAGCATTGCGTTATTGCGGTTGAGTTGGTAATTCACCTTACATAGGTGGAGCAAGTGGTAGCTATGCGGGTGAAGGAGGAACATGTGTTGGGATAGGAGGAGGATAAGGGTAAGAGGTGGTATCCCTTCTTTCATGTTGAGAATATTTTTGGTAATAATTAGAAGGGTGATGGTGAGGCTAGAAAGTAGAGACGTGACTAGAGGAGTCATGTGGAGATAGGGGTTTTTGAACATAATAACCATAAGGATCAGGCTATCAATAAGGGTATTGTTGCTTTGGTGGTGCTAGTGCCCATGATTATGGTTGTTGCCACTGTTGATATTGCTCATATGGTTTTAGTGGAGCTCCACTTGGATAAAACTGTTGTTGCTGGTGGAATTGCTTAAAATTACCTTGAGGATAAGGTAATCTTCTTTATGTTTTCCTTTGTATAAGTTGTGGATTTAGGGCATACACCCTAGACTTCTATAAGTGTGACACAATGGGACAACATCCTTTAGGATGTACATACTATTAGATGTCACACCCACCATCATCATTTGATTTATTGTCCACAACTTCTTCTATTGTAGCAATCTTTCCCTTACCTTTGTGATAGGCACATTCAGCTTCCTTGTGCCTCCTACACTCATGATCACTACCTTATTCTTTAGACTCCTTAGCAATTTTGAGGACAACTTAAAATCTGCTATCCATGGAGTCCCATAACTGATCAACCTTGGTCGTAAGTTTAGATTGAAATTCTTGGAGTGGCAAAGTTTTCTTATTCATCCCCTCATCGGGTACGAACTCGTCCTCATTATCACAAAATCGAACCTTTCTCTTGTGAATGGAAGGATCATGGTTGTACTCTTCTACACTTTCTCTTTTTCTTAGTTCACCCTCCTCTTTAGCTACTTTCTTGATTAATCTTTATATCTAATGAGCACTTAGTTTAGATAGTCGCCCTTGGGCATAGACACTAAGGCTTCTCCTCATTTTTGATCGAAACACATCTACTATGTGGTGAAGTTGATCTAGTTGAGAATAATCATGGCTAGGAAATTTATGCATTAAGGAATAGTATCGGCCAATGGTACATCCAAGGGTTCATGTGTTCCTTATTTTCATCCTTGGATTTGTCCTCTCAAATTAAATAACTTGAGCATGGTACTCCATCATTTGATAGATTCTGGCTATAAGGACCAGTACTAGTTCTTCACTTCTTTGATGAGTGTCATTAGGAACAACTTAATTTTTTTCCACTCATTTTCTATGTTCTGTAAGGTACATGCATCTTCAAAAGCTTGGAGATGATTTTGCAAATTAGAGTTATATCCTTGGTCAAATCAAGGAATATTGTTCATGTTTAACCATTTGATCTAACTATCCTTCATATGCCTTGTTGGAATTCTTACAACCTCTACGATATTAAGCATACTTTGGGTAGAAAGTTCAGGCTCATCAAGGCCTTGATCATGGTACCTATGATGCCCTCTTCTACCCCTTCGTTTATGGAAATGTGCCTCTCTTGAATGTTTTCACCCTTGATCTTGCCTTGCATAATGATCATTTTGGTCATTTTGGTCTTGTCAATGTTTTTGGTCACCTCCATCATGGTCTCATCTTTTGTGGTCATAGTCAAAGCCAGAAGAAGAAGAAGAAGATGATGATGAAGGGGAGGAGGAAGGAGAAACAGCATCATCACGGTGCCTACTACCACCACCTCTTTGATGATCATGATCACAATCATGATCTTGCTTTTTGTTTGCATGCATACCTTGACTTGCCCCTCTAGATATTTCTTTGTCATTGGATCCATTTTTACCAAAACTAGGATTGTGAATTATGGACTGCAAGTTCTGGTTTTAACCTTCTTCATCGAAGTCAAAGAGAGGAATTTCATTGAATGGAAAACCCCCATAGAAGGATTCTACACGAGCTTGTTGGTAGAACAGGAATGGAGAATCATTAAATCTTTTTCCCTTCAATGATTCATAGCACTATTCTAGCTATTGATCTTGTAGACGTTGTGTTTTAGTGGGATGATAATCCCTAGCGTTATTATCTTGCACAACATACTCAGCATGATGTTCTAGAAGACCATATCGTATAAAGATTTGGTGGAACATTGCAGGAATAGATCAATTAGGTAGCAACACAATGTTACCCTCCATGTCATGCCACCATAGCTATTCATCCTGGTTCAAGATGAAGGTGAAGTTTGGTACAAACTCATCAAGATGAGCATATACAATTTGATATTGTTGAGGTACTGGTTGATAAGCTTTATCAGACTTGGGCAGAGAATTGCTCCTACGAGAAGAAGACATTTTCAGTTAGAAAAATAAAAATAAAAATCACAATGTGCTTCTAAATATTGTTGTAGTAATCTTAAGATGTGATGTGACTCTAAGGTTCATTCCAATGATTTAAATACTTTTCACTAGGTCTTAGATAGCACACGAAACAACCAAAAGATCCCCAACAATGACACCAATGATGAGCCGTGAGGTACCCCTATGTCCAACCATATGAATCACTAAGGTGTTACACATGATCCAGTCGAATATTATGGACCTATAGTTCTCTAGTACACTAGCTCTTCTAGAAAGTGAGATGGGTGTTAAGAACATTTGTTGTCTTCCCAACTACACTTGTGAGACTCAAGGGTATGATTTAAGTGTAATTGAGGTATATGATTTTTCTTATTTTATATTTTATAGATTTCATTGCCTACAACAAGAATGAAAAGTAGAGTAATTTAAAATCTAATTCATTATTTCCTATCTAGCCTAACAAAAGTAACCTTCCCACTTTTTTGAACACATCCTAAACATATATAGCATTTCTGGACTGCCAAACATTAAGTGTTGTTGGGTTACTAAGTACTATGTGTATGCTTAAAGTAGTCATGCTTGTGTTCATTAACAACTAGAAATTAATTGCTTAATTGAAATGTGGTAAAGTAAAGTGCATTAAAGAAACATTAATCTATCCTCAGTGCTACAACGATTGTCAAAAGAGTTCGTTTTATTCCTATCACACTACTGCACTTAGGTACATTAGTGTTCGAAAAAAGAATTGTACACACTTAAGACTCCTTTTGTGGGCACTCAGAAAATATTGTAACTTTGGAGAAAATAAATTGCAAGAGTTTTTCTACTTTGACTGAAAAATGACCAAAAACTGACTCTCACAAACTAAAGCCAAAATGGGAGTTGAGGCACTATGTTTATAGGCTAGTGTATAACCCCCAACATTGGATACTTGATGTTGCAACTCCGATGTCATGGTGATAGAGAAATGTGTTTCATCAAAAAGCAGCNAAAAAAAAAAAAAAAAAAAAAAAACAAAAAAAAAAAAGAAAAAAAGGAAAAAAAAAATCCAATGAACATATTTGAAAGTAGATAGTTGGATATGATAGGGCATAGAACTAGCAATTACAATAATAAAAATAGTGTGTTTCACAATGAGGATATTTACCTTAATATAGGTTTGTTGGATGAATGTACATCATCATCTATCTTTGGCCATTTTTTAATCACATGTGCTAGAAAAAAAAGTACAATAATGTTAATTCACATTTATCATTATGTTTGTATTCACATGTCATTGCCACATTTTGTGGTCAAGAAGTCTATAAGAGTTGGAATGACATTATGATGCTCAATTCTAGCTAAGAAATGTGTGTTTACTAGATCATGAGGAGTTCTCTCAGATTCCAAGATCCAAGCTCACTTAAAAGACCAAAACCCATGCAAGTTATCACAATTAAACAAGAAAAGAAAATGAGTCTTATTCTTGTTTAATTCAAATAGAATACAAAAGATAAATGGAAGTAATGTCCTAAGGACAAACAAGTAATTCAAAACCCTCACAACACACTTTTCTCATAAGTAGCACACAACCACTATGAAGGATGACTCTCACTTTCTAACTTATTAAATTAAGATAAGCTTATATAAGGAATTTCTCCCAACTCACTTGAAGGAGAAGTATAACATGACATTGACTATTTGAAATTTAATTCCCCTATATAGCTTTTACTATTGGACTACTATTTAATGGACATAATAATTCTTTTGTTAATGATTTTTAGCTAAACTATGAAAGGTTGCGACTTGCACCCTGCTCACAATCTAAGCTTATTACAATTTGCATTGGTTCATAGCCTTTTCAAGTTATGATTAGCTATGACCCATACCAATGCACATTGATAAGAAAGTAATATTCCTGAACGTATCGCTAAAGCATTGTAAATTTCCTTGGACTTGCATTAGTGTTTAATGTATTGGTTGTAACCTCCTATGGCTTGCATGAGCTTGAATTGTGATCTTGAGTAGAAACTATTACTTTTCTTACTATTTTGATCTCATTGTGATCAAATGTGACTTATAGTAGGCTTGCAATCTAGGTTAGACATGGCTGCAACTTATAGTATCTTGCACCTCCTTGTCCAAACCTTGAAAAATACCTCAAATCATTTGCATAACATCCCAAAATTGGCTCAATAGATTCCTAAGGGTAGCTACACCACATTAAGGATGTTAATTACATTAGGAAGGCAGGAAGATGTCCTCATTATTTCCTTTTTGCTTCAAAAGATATTTGACCTCAAGTAGGCAGTACACTTGAAATAGCAGCAAGCCCTCTCATGCCCAAATTAGATTCATATACTCAAATGACATTTTTAGGTCCTTCATCACTCCAATGCACCAACTACTCATACTTATTCTTGCCTCTTCTACTCCTAACCTTCCTTTCTTATAACAAAATTGGCTTCCTTAATGCCTTGATGGAATTTGATCTACAACAACATTCTTGAAGATCTCAAGACTATACTCCAAGTTTGATGCCAAAACTTTACCATGGTAAAGAGTCAAATTTGAAACATTACATATGAGGAAAATTAATTAGAAAATTAATTTTATAGGGATTGTCATTGGTTTTGTTCCTAAAATTTAATGGACCAATTCTTCTTGATTTGATCTTGTAGAAGTGCATATTCTTGTATCTTTCTTTATTCAAATGAAATAAAAAATAGTCTTCAATATTGAATTTAATCCTTCTTTTGTATTCATTATTCTTGGTAGCTACTTTCTTAGCTTTCTTCTCCAATTAAATCTTCACTTGTTAATGCAATTGTTTCATTTTCTAAATAAATTAGTGCTAAGCAAAGCACAATCATCAAATTGTTTTGATTCATGAATCATCTTGGGAGAAAATCATAGTTTGTAATAAAAGGACTCTTACCAATGCTCATATGAAATGCATTTTTATAAGAGAAATCTGCATGGACTAGCATTTTTCCATCTTTGAAGCTGATTCTCATGCAAACATTTAAGAATCTTCAATAATGATCTATTAACAAGCTTAGTTTATCCATTAGTTTGGGAATGATAGGCTATGGAAAATGACAAGTTAATCCTCAATAATTTATAAAATGAATCATAAAAAATGACTAGTGAATCTAATGTAATACCTTACTAACCCAAGCTTAAGCTAAAAGGGCATTACTTAGAAAAGACATCACAACATAAGAAAAAAAAAATCAAATGATGCCAATAAAAATTTATAAGAAAAGAAATAGGTAGAAAAAAAAAGGAACTAGAGAAATACAAAAATTATAGAATGAATTAAATATAAAATTTGAAAAGACTAAATTAAAGATATCAATTATAATGATAATAGCCCCTTCCATACAAAACCTAACTTGTTCACTAATAATAGTTTGAAGCCAAAATACTGAATAACTGGATAAAATTATAACAAAATAATAATGTAATATTCAAAAATATCACCAAGGCAAGACATTGGGCCACTATCGACAATAGTTATATGTAAATTAGCATTACTAATAACCAACTTAAGTAAAGAGAAAAGTAAAGTTAGGCCTCTACCAAAGACAAGTAAGTATAAAGTCCACACTACCAACCAAAGGGCATATAAATTACAAGGTAAAAAATAACAACTAAACATGCTAAACTTAGAAATTACATTCAGTGTATCAACTTAAATAAAATGCTATAACATCTAGATTTTAATGTAAGAATGTACATCTCCAGCTACTCCTCATCTCAAACATCTATTATACTTGGGAGGTAAAACCAAAGGGGAAAGTCAATTTATAGACTGAGTAAGGAAAATAAATTACAAATACTCCCTTAATGGTTTTGAAACCAAGGATTATACATTAGGGTTACTACATCCAAAGAGTTAGTATTAAACATCCAACTGAAAAAATCATTAAATAATATCAAGGTAATCATCAAATAAATAATATTGAATGGTCAAAATATCTAAATGAAATTTCACCACCATCCAATGTAGAATTTATGGAAGCTTAGCACTAAACTCTCTATGTCCAAATTTCAAAGGTGAGATGCTTATTTTTTGTGAATAAAAAAGTTTTATCCAAAGTCAAAACCAAATAAAATATGCTTGTAGAAATTATTTATGTTTCTTAAATTTAGCACCAAGGTTAGCTGAAGTACTGCCTTAAATTCTATCATTCACTAGGCCAAGATATTCCTCATGTAGCATTGGTTAAAGGCCAATAGGACATGAGTTTCACTACTACAGATAGTGAAGAATTGCTAAATGCCATAGGGTTTCTTTAAAACTAAATGGTCATTCCATCTATGTTAGCTTCACTAAACCAAACAAATAAAATTGAATTAACAACTAAATTGGCAATTTGCCCAACTCATAGAAAATGTTAGCAAACAAACTAATACAAATTAATCAAACCTAGGGTGGTAGAAAAAATGTACTAATTGCATATCAAATTTTTAAGTGTTAAGGAGTCCTAAGTCTCCTATATTGCCAAAGATCAAATGAGCCCAAAGTTTTATATATACTCAAATGTTGATGAACTCTAAGTCTCATATCTCAACAAATTAGGATAAGTCTTTAGTCTCATAATTACATGTTCAAACGTTGAACAGCCCTAAGTCTCATATTTTTCCAATTACAGATGAGCCCTAAGCTTCCTAAAATTATTTCTATGGCCCAATAATATTCAATTTTGATTTACCGATCTTCATTCTACTAATTAGTAAGTCAAACTATGTTTCTAGCTTTTTCAACTTGACGAGAGGATTATAAATAGTAAAAATGACCTAACACAAATGATTTTTTCCAAAATAGCTTTTAAAAATTCATTAATAATGCATCATAACTTCATCATGATCTTGCAACAAGGTCATGATGATGCATAGGTCAAGGAAGGTGCATTCTGATTTGCCCTAGTAAGTTAAGTAAGGTGGGCATTTGACGAAGTTTTGAGCCTTAAAAATAAAAAATAAGTTACAAATCCTAGTAAACCATCCTAGAAATTTGATGAAGCAAACATAATTCAAGTTAAGCTAAAATAAAATAACCTTCATTATGAAATCTTAAAATATGAGTAGAGTTATAGGTCCAAAGATAAATTGCAAAAATGCATATAATAGAAATCTTAGATTTTCTAAATGCATGTATACATGCATTTTTTTGAATAGTTGTTCACAAAATGGAATGTGAATTAATCAAATTACTTCAAAAATATAAAATATGAACATTATAATTAATGTTCCTACTTTATTGAAAAAGTTGTTGACAAAATCCTAGCATAGTTGAAATTCCTTGAAATCAACTCCAAACCCTAAGTGAAGACAAACATTAAAGATCAGATCTAATTGAGATCTAAAATGAAATTTGGAATATGTTGGTGCTTGTTTGGGACCACCAATGTTTACTTTGGTCTCATGACTAGAATCACAAGAAATGAAGGTATTCCTTCAGACTTAACTTTAGTTTTTTTTTTGGTCTCTAGAAACACCATGGCCTAGATACCTCTAATTAAACTTAGTGGTAATAGAGTGAACTAACCATAAATGTGTGTTTGCTATTATGATTGTTGAAATGGTTGGGTTTGTGAGTTAACTATAACTAGCTATTATAATAGAAATTTAGCTAACTTTGTTGAATACTGTGTGTCATTAAAGACTCCTATTTTGTTAAGTCACTCAGTCTGTAGAGTTCCTATAGTACGTTGCTTGAAACAAATAAAATTTTCCCAAAATGCTTAAGCACAATTCTACAGAAATTAACTCCTAGTTTTCCTTAGAGAGAAAGATCCACAAGAAAAATAGAAATAGAGCAAGATTCAATGGATTTTAAAAGAAGAGAAGAGAGAAAGCATATTTGTGTGGAATCTCAAATGTTTAAGCGAGATAAATTGAACATGAGGAAACACTTTGACATAAAGCTATTCCAATTTAACCTAAAGTGTTATAAATTGTCAAAACCCTCTAATCTCAATAAGCAATTTCATAAAAGACATTCTTATTAAACTACCAAAATGCTTTGTAAAAGGGAAAATACAAGTTATTCTATGGCTAGTTAATAATTGTCAAGAATTGCAAATAATGGAGCTATTAGAAAATATTTAACCATTCCAAGATTGAACATGAAGGAAAAACTTTAAAATTGAAGCTATTTCAAGTTAGTTCAAAATATCAAAGAATTTCTAGACCTTCTAGACTTGAACAAGTAATTTCAATAAGACATAACTATTAAATTACTCAAGAAGCTTTTTAAAAGAAAATATAAGCTCTTATATGGCTAATTAATAGAAGTCTAGAATTGCAAGAAAATAGAGCCATAAAAGTAATAAAAAAAATCCAAAAAATTAAATTCCAAGCACAGTACCATCTAAATTATTAGCTAAGAAACTAAGACAAAATGAGAAGAAATGAACTCATAGGATTTAAACAAAGTAGCTGAATTGATGATGCAATTAGAAATCCATTCTTACAAGTACTATTTAATACTTCTTTCCCATTTCTTCCCTTTTCATTATACCCTTAAATCTCATTTTATAGTGGCTTCTTAGTAGTTACAACATCATGGAAAATTAAAATTAGTTATAACCACTATGGGAATTTAGTTATAACTATCATAGAAATTAAATTCTATAGTTTCCAAGTGTCATGTTTGGTAGTTACTATGATGACCGAAAACGTTGGTGGCTGGAACACTAAGAGGTCAACGAATGCATAACCTTAACCCTGCCTCTGCATGAGGGCCTTGTTGGAAATAGAGGTGGAGCACCCTAAACGGTCTGGTTGATCGAATAGGGACTTTTTCGGTTGTAACTAGGGTGGTGGGTGCAACTGGGGGTTGGCATGGCTAGCTAAAATGCAAATGCAAACAACATGAAACGATGCTAAGTGTCAAAGAGGTGTCTCACGGTGCTAAGTGTAGAGCATAGCCATGGAGTGGGTGTAAGCGTAGCTAAGGTTTTTGACCAAAACAAGAGTGTTAATCCATAGAGACTACTACCCAAGTGTAGTATAACATGATGATGCATGAAAACATGTGAAAAGATGCAAAAAAAATGTAATAAAATGCTATAACCAAAAGAGAGAAATGGAACACCACCCCAAATGAGAGTGTAGTTAACTCCAAAAGGATCTTAAAAGGTACATAGTATATAATAGGTGTAGTGGGAGTGCAGTCATAGTCTTGGTGGTGTTGGGCCATGAAGTTTGATGCTCACCATGATGAACCATGCTTATCAGGTTAGCCGCCGCGGTGTACCATGTGGTGTTCTGTAGGGTTGCAACAGGGTAGTAGTGGGCTATGTGGTGCAAGGCTACAATGGGGCTGTGGTGTACTATGTAGTGCAAGGCTGCAATAGGACCAAAATGTACCATGTGGTGCAGGGATCCCTCTCTACTAGTGCGGTGTGCTTTGGGTCTCATTCATCCACAAAGCTAAGTGCTAAGATGTCAAGATGCGAAATGCCAACTGAAAGTGCTAATTACCAACCAGTGAAAAATGGAAGCCGCCCAACCCCTAAAACATTGGGGTGTAGGGGTATTTATAGGGCTAGGTTTAGCATGAAATGAGGATTAGGTGCCATATGGAATGAGGGTTAGCGTGAAATGTAGATTGGGTGCCACATGGCAATGAGGCTCAAATGGGGTTATGATGAACATGCTATGCTCCCATGAGAATAGCAAAGTGTTACACTCTAAAGAACTACAACGGGTCCTTAGAGACTGCTAAACCATGACTACACTACCCAGATTGCATGTGATAGAGTGTGAATGACTGCAATGTACTTGCAAATAATGCAAAATAGTGCAACTTGGAGGCTACACTCTAGGACTATGTATTCCCCTCTTTCAAGTAGGGTCAAGCATAGGAACAATGTTGGGGACCAATGGGGATGCAAAAGAGATGCAAATTGCTGATCTTGGTTGTTGAAGGAATGTAAAAATTGAGATGAAGGCTGATGCTGAGTTCTGGAGGATTTCATAGGTTGTTGGAGGCTTTTCTCTAGTGTTAAGCTAGCTACACTCTAGAGCATAACAAAACACTTAGTAAAATATTGTACAAATTTGATCCTCAACACTGGTTACATTGGGGAGCATAGCAGAGTGTAGTAGGGATACTTAGCCAAATTTTGACAAAATCTGTAGTCTTCCTTCATGGTATGCTAGCTACGCTCTAAGGCATAATAGGAGAGGTAGCCTCAGGAGTTAGAAAATTTGTCAAAATGTCTTCCATGCTGAGCTAGCTTGATAGCCTCTTGGAAAAACTTGAGCATAGAAGAGCATGCTACACTAGCTACGTTGGTGAGCATAATAGAGCATAGCAACCCAAAAGATAGAAAATTTAGCAAACTATTTTTTCCATCCCAAGAAATTCTGACAACCTCTGGCTTGGCACTTGGGTGAACTATTCATTGGAACATGTGCTATGCTAGGTACACTGAGGAGCATAGAAAACATGATAACCCAAGAGATAGAAAATTTGTCGAATTGTTTCTTTCATCCCAAGAAACCCTGACAACTTCTAGCTTGGTACTTGGGAAAATTGGCCATGGACATGTGTGCTATGCTAGCTATGCTAGGGACCATAACAGGCAGATTGAGAATGTAGTAGGACACTTAGAAAAATTTTCATGTGACTATTGCTGACACTTAGAAAATTTTGCAAAATAGGCCTTGATGCATGCTATGTTGGCTACGCTGGGGAGTGTAACACCAACACTTAAGAAAATTTTTCAAGTTTTGATACTTAGAAAAATTTGTAGTTGAAGTACTGAGGCCTGAAATTGGTGTGTTTCATTGGCCCCTCTTTGTTGGTGTCTGGAGGAATGGCCCAAGAGATGTCAACAAAGAATACGAAACACCATGGTGAACACGACACCAACATGCTCAGGAGTGCTAAGGGAATAAAGTATGGTAGGAAGTAGGTTAAGGTGATGGGTCAAGGGATAGCAAGTGGGAAATATGCTCAGTGTACATGCTATTGTGGGATATGATACCATGATGTCTTGTTGCCAAATCATGATCCGTCGTTAGATTGCTTGTAAGGGAGTTAGCATGTGGAGGTGGTCTATCCTTAGGATTTTGACCTCTTGTTGGAGTGCTTATGAGATGGTCGATTTGGGGTTAGATCGGTTGTGAAACGATAACTTTGCTATTTTTACTTGGGCACTTGTTTTGTCCCATTTTTTTTGCTTTTGGTTTTGTTTTTCTTTTGTCTGTCTATTTTCTTCTTTTTTTTACTTTTATTTTTTTAAAGATGTTTTTTTGTTGGGTAGACTACGTGCCACTTAAGAAGATTTTTGTAGAGGCTGGATAGGTGTTTCCTCCCCAAGATGAGCTGTGTTACATCTACTTGGGACTTTAACCAGCCCACAAAGGCTTTCCATGGGACAAGTTGCGTTACATCTATCATGGGTTCTATAGTTGACTGAAAGAAGGGTGCCATGTGCATCAAAGAAGCATGCAGAAAATTTGGGAAAGTGTAAGGCAAAGGGATAAATGCAAATAGGCTATAATGGGATAATAGGGATGTGCACTCTTGAGTAGCTTGGTGAGTCAAAGTGAACACATCAAAGCAATGTGGTGACTTGCCACTACGATGAAACACATCTTTGAACAACCATCCCTGAGGCTTCATCTTGCAAATGTAACACAGAGAAAATAAGAAAAATAAGCATACGATGTGAGATGAAAGTGAACTCCTATTTGCAAGGGCACTGCAAGGGCTATGAATGCTATGATAGTTGTAGGTGCATGCAGTGTCCAAAGTAGAAAGGCTAGTGCAAGCACCAATGGTAGTAGGCTTTAAAAGCTCTAGCAACCACACCAAAAGTAAGCACTCAAGTGGCTTGAGGTGTTGGCGATGCAAGTACTTGAGAGTCCTCACTAAGGATAGGAGCTAGAAAACCTAGCAACATGGCAGGGAGCCACATTTTTGGATGCTCTTCCAAGCCTAGGCGATGGTGAGGGTTGGAGGATGGTAATGCTATACCTATGCCACAGTACCGTTGGTTCTCTAACAAGTGATGTTGATGATGAGAGCTCTAACCAAGATGATTGATGATGGTGGTGGTAGCTCTGAAAGGTTAGCAAGATGCCTGAAGGCATCTCTGGAGGATCAACAAGATGCTAAGGGCAGTGATGATGCAAATGTTTCAAAAGAATTTTTCTTGACAATGTGAACTTCATTTTGGAATTGCAATGGACCATCCCACCCTACTTAAGAGGTGTGGGTAGGTGATGGAGGGTTGGAAGTATTCGTGATCACTTATATGCAAAACTATGTTTGTTGAACTCCGGATGCTAAACTGTGAACCTAGTTTTAATTCTTGGTAGACTACATGCTATGCTAGTTTAAGGTCCTAGTAGACCATGAACCTAGTTTAAGGTCCTAGCAGACCATGATGTGCTAGTTTAAGGTCCTAGTAGACCACTGTGCTAGTTTAATATCGTAGTAGATGGTGGATTGCCACTTTAAAGTCATAGAAGACCATGTTTTGGGTGCTAGTTTAATGTCATAGCCCAAGGATATTTTATGCCATTTTAACATTGTAGAAGGCATTTTGTACTTGCCTTCCTTGTGCAAGGTGAAATGCTACATCTGTAGTCATGTTGTGTGCCTATAAGATCCTACAAAAAATAACTAGAAAAAAAACATCAAGTGGCACCTATCATAAATAGAGTCAAAATGAATGAATGAAAGGAAAACAATGTAAAAAATAATAGTTTTAGGCTATTCCAGGTCATGGGCTAGTTTAAGGTCTGTTTGGATCATGTGTTTTTGTAATTTTATGTTTTTTATGTGTTTTTTATGTTTTTTAAATGTAATGTGTAAGCTAAGTGGATGGATGCGTAAGCAAAGAAAAGCAGTGTGTAAACTAGGCAAGTAGGTAAAATGTAAATGCATGAACAAATGCAACGCAAGAAAAAGCCAAAAATGCATGGCCAATGGAGGCAAGGGGTAAGTAGGTGCTTAGTGCATTTTTGGCCAAGGGAAAGTCTTGGTCACATAGTTGCTTCCTAATTGGACATGGATTAGGGGCCATGCAAGGCTTAGGATCCTCTAGGAGGCTATTGGCTTCAACCACTCGTTTGAGTGTGTTAACCTTAGGCATTGTGTTGGTTGCCATAGGTGTACCACCAAGAAACTCTACCTCTAACACTTGCTCCATGTCTATGTTGTGGGTAGCTGGAGGGGAGACATTATCACCATGGATGATAACTTGACCACCTTTGTATGAAAGGTAGACTTCTTGGTGGATGGGAGACGAGACGTCTCATAGTTGAGCTAGCCAATGCCTGACTAGGATCAAGTTGAAGCTTGGCATCTCCTCTATGACAATGAAATCTGCATTGGTGGGTAATTGATCTCCTATCACAAAGGATAAGTTAATTGTACCCCTAACAGTGACACATAATCCCTTGAAGGATTTTGGACACATGGTTTTGGTTGGCCTAATTTCATTTGCTAGGCCTAGCTTGTTGATGATGGAGTATAGGTCTACGTTTGTTGCTGCACCATCATTGACATGCACTCTATAGATGGTGCACTGCCCAACACATATGCTAATGGATAGTGGAGTTATAGTGACCTTCCCTTGTTTAGGGTTGATCTTGACTACATCGTCATGAAAGGCTAGGAATGTTGAACTTGATTCTTGCGGTGTAGGGGGCAACATCATTGCACGAATGGATGCCTCATCTATGAGGATGTCCTATGTAACAGGAATGGAGGCCAACACTTGGAAGTGAGTAGATGAGATTATGACTAGGTTGTATAAGCTCAACGTTGTATTCATTCGCTTGAGTGTTTGTTTCACCTGGGTTAATATAGCTACAAAGTCCTTGTTGTTGGCCATTGTGTTGGCCTTGACTTCCTTCATGTGACTTGAGAGATGGATCTCTCATGGAGGGGACTTAAGCTAAGGTTGCTTGGCCTTCTTGGGGGTAGGAGCCCTAGTGTTTGGTTGTTTCTTCTTGGTTATGGCCTTTGCTTCAGCCATGGGGGTTGTGAGAAACTTGTTTGTCCTCTTGCATTACCATTGGGTCGGCCTACTTGGGCTGTTAGTGGGGTCAACCCTCAAAGGAGGAAAGGCTAAGATGTTTCCCACTATTGGGCTTCAGGTGGGTGAGGGGCCATCACATTGTGATATCCTTATGAAAAATGGTAGTTTAGGAGTTGGTACGGAGCCAACTTGTTATGGCATCTTGATGATGAAAGGTTACTTAGCAGTTGTTGTTGCTACATTTTGTCAATTTAACGTCTTAGTAGATGGTTAGTGTGGAACCTTAACTAAAAAGGGTATTGTGAGTGCTTGACGTGGCACTTTGATAAGAAAGGAAGGCCTCTTGCTTGTGGAGGATAAGGGGATCCTTACCTTGCTGGGAGGCTTGAAAATCAAAAAAAGGTTTTTGTGTAGGTTTAGACTTGCCACCTATGCTTATGGAGTTTATGACGTAGAGGGTGTCATCTACATTGGATTGAATCACTGCATCGAGCACCAGTTGGCCCTATTCTATCATTCTTTGTAGATCATCTTGCAAAGCATGATAGTTTTCTGTACTATGACCAGACATCTAGTGGTAATGATAGTATTGGTTTAGCTTGAAATGTTGTGGGACTGGGGGCTTGTTTAGTACTATTGAGGTGGGGTTCCTTGGTAGTTCACAATACCTATCGTGTCGTTAGCGAAAATTTCTAATACTCATTTGTATTGGATTTTCTCAGCTTTCAAGAGTTACTCCAGTAGTTTAGAGGGTTCCATCAATAGTGGTGTATACTTTGAGTGATCGTTGTGCTCAAAGTTTGGCCTTGGGTGGCCCTTGTCGATGTACGTGAGTTGGTGCCAAAGTTGGCAGCTTTGTGAGATGGTGCCTCAGGTTGGCTAGTTGTTGGGAACCAATTGGTTACTTTTGCACTTGTGGCTACTATTTCCACTGTTGCATTTTTCTTGCACACATGTTTGTTTGTATAGGCCATGTAGGCCAAGTCATTACTAGCTTGAGTTGCCTCATGTATGCCTTTTTTTTTGGCAAAGGCTTGGATGAGAGACTTCAAGGCTAGGTAATATATTTTGAACTTGATGAAGTTTTTCATTGCACCCTTGAAGATAACTAGTAGGTGCATCTCTACTAGGGGTTCATGCATTTTGCTTAATGCAGCATTCTAGCATTAGAGGAATTTTGGCATGGGCTCTAGGGACCCCTGCTGGATTTGCATGAGTTGGTCAAGGGTTATTTTAGGCTTTAGGTTGTAGTTGAAGCGTGTCACCAACTAGCTCATGAGATCCTCCAAAGAAGAGATTGAGGCCTTGGGTAGTGCATGATACTAATCTAAGGCCTTGCCAATGAGTGACATGGGGAACACATGCATGATGGCATGTGGCCAAGCTTGAAGGAGCAGACACTTGGATTGAAATGTGACCAAGTGTGCATTGGTAAGTTGAGGTAGTTGGACTCTAGTTGGAAGAGTCAAGGGTGGGACTGTAGGACTTATGGGGTTGTCTTGGTAGAAGTCCACCACCTTCATGGTTTGGTAGGAGGCAGCTTTGAGTTGGTTGATCTCCTCCATCAAACTTTGGATCAATTGGAATGCATGATCCAAGCTTTGGGATGTGCTAGTTGGTTGCATTGGCTAGGCTTGTGTTGGTTGCATAGCATAGGGTTAGATTGTCAGTTGTGGAGTTTTCCAGTTTAACGTCATAGTGGATGGGTGTTGTTGATGTCCAACACACGAGTGGGTTGGACAGATGCCATGGGCATTAATGGGACAAGTGGAACATAGGATGCTTGAGTCATCTAGGGTTGGGAGCTGGCCCCTACATGAGCATAGGGTTGGGAAAATGTAGTAGTTTCTTGCAAGGAAGGCTGAATTAGCATGGTCACCATCTTAGAGAGGATACATGGACCAAACTGAGGAGGGGCCATGCTAGGGAGAGATTGTTGAAAAATAGTGCAGAGGGGTCTCTTGTATTTGGAGCAAGGCTTGAACTCATCTTCTTCCTCTTGTGAGGCTTTCTCATAGGTTTTCCTTGCATCATGTTTGTTTGCATGAATGAGTTAGGACAATAGCTGATGGTAGAACTTCGTGAGTGGGATTATATCAAACATAGTAGGGATGTATTCTCATATATCCTAGTGGACTCATTCATAGTCCTATTTTTCCTCCAAATCAGGGTAATCCACTAGTAATCCTAATTGGATTTTGGCACAAATAAAATTGTATTATTCATGGCTTAGTGCAGTATGCTTTGGGTGGATCATGATGTCAAATGTATTAGACACCGATGTGGAAGGTTGAGCTCGATTCATGTTATAGATTGGGTTGTGCGAGTTGTTGTTTGCAGAAAATGGGTAACTCTAAAAACTATAGAAAAATGACTAAGTCTATTGGTAGCAGAAAAATGGCTAAGTATGAAAACTACAAAAAAAATTGACTATGTGTAAAATTGCAAAGAATTGGCTAAGTATGAAATTGCAAAAATTTGGCTAAGTATGAAAATGGAAAAAAATTGCTAAGTATGATAATGTAGAAAAAATGCTGACTATGGAACCTACTAAAAATGGCTAACTCTAGTGCTATGATCGCTTTGTTGGAGCTTGCTATGCTCTAAGAGATTGTTACACTCTCCAGAGCATCTAGAGTTTAACACAATGGATATAGTTAGGCTTTTGTCCTACTGGGTTCCAAGGGAACCAACAACTAGTAACAAAGGTGTAGAAAGCATGCGGGACTACCCTTGAACACAAAAGGAATGGAAGGCCCTCTTTCTAGCATAAAAAATTGTGATGATAAAAAATTTCATCACACACAGCCTTAACCCCACCTTTTCACATGTGCCTTGTTGGAAATGGAGGCATAGCACCCTAAACGGTCTTGCTAATTGAATAGGGACTTTACCAGTTGCAACCAGGGGGGGGGGGGGGGGGGGGGGTGATGTGGTTAGCTAAAATGAAAATGCAAACAATGCAAAATTGTGCTAAGTGTCAAAGCTGTGTTTTGCAATGCTAATTTTATAGTGTAGCCATGGAATGGGGGCAAGCATAGCTAATGGTTTTGACTGAAACAAGAGTGTCAACCCACAAAGACTATCGCCTAAGCGTAGCATAACATGAAGATGCATGAAAAAATGTGAAAAGATGCAAGAAAAATGTAAGAAAATGCTAGAAATAGGAGAGAGAAATGAAACACCACACCAAATGGGAGAATAGTTAATTCCAAAAGGGTCTCAAAAGATACATAGTATACAATAATCATAGTGGGAGTACAATTACAATCTTGGTGGTGTCAGTTTGTGAATTCCAGCACTCATCATGATGAATCATGCCTAGTGGGTTGGCCACCATGTTGTATCATGCAGTGTTCTATAGGGTTGCAATGGGGTTACAGTGGGCCATGTAGTGTAGGGTTGTAATGGGGCTGCAGTGTGCTATGTAGTGCAAGGTTCCAACAAGACTGCAGTGTACTGTGCGGTGCAAGGATGCCTCTTTACCGGTGTGGTGTGCTCTGGGTCTCATTCATCCACGGAGCTAAGTGCCAAGTGCCAAGATGCCAAGATGCCAAATGCCAAATGAAAGTGCTAATTACCAACTAGCAAAAATGGAAGCCCCTAACCCCTAAAACATTAGAGTGCAGGGGTATTTATAGGGCTAGGTTTAGCATGAAATGTGGATCAGGTGCGACATGGAATGAGGGTTAGCATGAAATGCAGATTAGTGCCATGTGGCAATGAGGGTCAAATGGGGTTATGGTGAACATGCTATGGTCCCATGAGAGTAGCAAAGTGTTACACTCTAAAGAAATACAAGTCCCCAAAGACTACTAAATCATGACTACACTACCAAGACTGCATGTGCTAGAGTGTGAATGACTACAATGTACCTACAAATAATGAACAATAGTGCAACTTGGAGGCTACACTCTGGGACTATGTCTTCCCCTCTTTCGAGTAGGGTCAAGCATATGAACAATTTTGGGGACCAATGGGGGTGTAAAAGAGATGCAAATTGTTGATCTTGGTTATTGAAGAAATGTCAGAATTGGGATGAAGGCTGATGCTGAGTTCTGGAGGCTTTCAGAGGTTTTTGGAGGCTTTTCTCCAGTGTCAAGTTGGCTAAATTCTAGAGCATAACACAACACTTAGTAAAATTTTGCACAATTTTGATCCTCAACACTAGTTACACTAGCTACACTAGGAAATGTAGTAGAGCATAGCAAGGATACTTAGCCAAATTTTGACAAAATCTGTAGTCTTCCTTCATGGTATGTTGGTTACCCTTTGAGGTATAGCAGGAGAGGTAGCCTCAATAGTTAGAAAATTTGTCAAAATGTCTTCCATGCTGAGCTACCTTGATAGCCTCTAGGGAAAACTTGGGCACTGAAGAGCATGCTATGCTAGTGAGCATAATAGAGCATACCAACCTAAAAGATAGAAAATTTACAAAACTATTTTTTCCATCCCAAGCATTCTGACAACCTCTGGCTTGGAACTTGAGTGAACTATTCATTGGAATGTGTGCTAAAATGGCTATGCTAAGGAGTGTAGCAAGCGTGACAACCTAGGAGATTGAAAATTTGCTGAACTATTTCATTTATCCCAAGAAACCCTAACAACTTCTAGCTTGGCACTTGGGCAAACTATCCATGGACATGTGTGCTACATTGGCGATGTTGGGGAGTGTAGTTGGTAGATTGAGAGAGTAGTAGGACACTTAGAAAAATTTTCATGCAAACGTTGTTGACACTTAGAAAATTTTGCAAAATAGGCCTCAATGCATGCTATGTTGGAATGTGTAAAACCAACACTTAGAAAATTTTTCCAAGTTTTGATATTTAGACAAATTTGCAGTTGAAGTACTAAGGCTGAAATGGGTGGTGTTTCAGTTACAACATCATGGAAAATTAAAATTAGTTATAACCACTAGGGAAATTTAGTTACAACTATCATAGAAATTAAATGCTATAGTTGCCAAGTGTTTTGTTCATATAGGACATTGGATAACTATCATACAAATCCTCCACATTTTGAGCTCCTTTAATGATAACCACATTCCCTTAAGAGAGCATGGTTCATTGAATTTATTTTTAAAGATATTTAATTTCTAATTGCTAAGTAACTTCTTGTAACAACATGCTTTTTAATGATTTGATGTAATGCACCTAGCCCCATGTGCTCTTTAATGAGGTTGGAATGTGGCCTTACGAATGAGCTCTATGTGCTAACATAGTGAGGTGTTGAAGTGGTGGTGATGACATGGTGCTGTGTTGATATGGTAGAGCTAGTTCATCAAATTGAATTTTAGCTTCATGAAATTGCTCTACATGATAATGTAACATAGTGTTAATGTCATGATGATGTCATTGATGTTGATGTGGTAGAGTAAGTTTATAGAGCTTGAAATTACCTTCACAAACTATCTCTACAAGCTGACATGATGCTTTGCTAATGTCACTAATGACATCATGCTAATATGGTAGAGGCAGTGGAACTCATCTAGATAAAAATTTGTGTTTCATCTATATGCTAGCATTGCATTGCTAACTTCATGCTGACATGGAGTTGTGAAAAAATGGATTCATCAAGTTAGTAATCATCCTTACGAGCCACCTCTAGAAGATGATGTGGTAGCTTGTTGACATCATGATGATGTGACAGAACTAACATGGAAATGTTGATATGATATACTAACTTGGCCTCTAGTTGACATGGCATATGTTGATGTCATGATGATGTTTTTAGAAGATGATGTGGTAAATGAAGCAGAATCCATCTAGATGAAAAATGTGATTCCTCTAGTTGCCAATGTGGCATTGCTAACATCATGTTGATGTCATGTTAACATGGATAGAAGATGGTGTTGTAGAGGCCAAAAACTCATCTAGATATAAAAATGAGCTTAATCTAGATGGTAACATGGCAACTTTCCATGTGGTAGAGTAGGTATATAGTGGAAAAAATCATTATTATGAATAGGAATGATAGCGTGCTGATGTGGAAAGAAGATGATGTGGAAAGGTAATGTATGGCAAAGTTGATGTGGCATTGGAAGATCAAGATGAGCTTTTAAGCACATAAATGGATGAATCTCATCTAGGTGAGAATTTGTGAATGCCAAAAATTTCTTTATTGGATCAATTGCACAAAGCTTATGAGATGTTTTTGCTACTTATTATGTGCAATCTTGCAACTTAGACTTTTCATCATTTATCTCCTTTCAGTCTTAGGCTCTTCTTTCTTTTTGGTAATAATCTACATCTAGTGCTACAACCTTATAAAGTCTGCTCCATGAAATGGCCAAAAATGTACGAATAGAATAAAATAATTTACATAGATTTCAATGATTACATTAGTTTGGATGAGGCTACTCTCCTATTTGACAAGGCCTTCCTCTCTAGATCACTCTTCTAGATGTTGATGAAGCAATTGGTTGGGTATTTTTACTTACAAGGACATGCTAGGGTTAAACTAATTGGAAAATTATTAATGAACAACTTAAAATTAAAATAAAATATAATTAAGCATAAATTATAAAATTAAAATAAATTTTATTTATTAAAAATTCTATACCCCTTTGTTAGTCTACTAGGATACCCTTAGGTACTACCTAATAGCTATGTCATTTCCAAAATCTAGTCAAGGTGCAAGGTTCAAACCTAAATATAACTAACTAGGATCCTACCCCATGCTACCATTCTAGGAATTAAACTTATAAATTAATAAATTAATAATCAAAGAATTGCAAAAGAAATATCAAATACATAACCAACAAAGCATACCACATGCTTGATGTAGAGCATTGTGTGTTAGTGATCCATCTAGCACTTAAAACTTACTCAAAACTCCAACAAAGGGGTTAGTTTTCATATCTTAAAATTAAATAAATTAAAATATTAAATTCACCTTATAAAGATAATTAAAAAATACATAGCTTAACTATGTAAGACATATGTACTTAAAATAAAATAAATTAAAGTACCAAATATATCTTACAAATGTAATTATAAGGCACATAGCTCAAATAAATAAATAAGGCACATAGCTCAAATAAATAAATAAGTGAAACATATGTACATCCAAAGATTATCCATAGTCTAATTAGAACTTTATATAACTCAACATTATCCTTCAAAATTGAACCCATGACTTAGAGCTTTCAAGTCAAGTGTCTTACCATTAGGCTAACACCTCATTATTAATATGTAAATAAGTCCAAAAATACACATCACCACAAATCTCAAGCTTATACACATAAATATGAACTAAAATGTAAAATCATAACCAAAGGTCCACTAAATAAATAAAAAAACCCAAAAATATATGACACCATCAAAGAGGATTTAATTACAAGGCTAAGATTACACAAACAACACAACAAATGTTCTAACTAAAGCATATATCAACTAGGAAGGGGTATCTAAAATATGGGTGCTATTTCAAACATGAAAATTACTCAAAATATTCAGGGAATTCCTATGTAATTTATCTACATGCTGAAAGAACAAAGGGGTAACATAAAAAGCATCATTTTTCCTATTGCAAGGAATGACGTAAGACATCTTTATAAACCTATCTATCATAACAAGAATATAATCATGACCAGATTTTGTTGTTGGAATGTCATAAAAAAAGTTTAAAGAAGAACTCTTTCAAAGAGAATTTGAGATTGGTGAAGGCACACAATAATCATCAACACCTTTTTCCCCTTTAAACTTTTGATAAACATAACATTCCTTTACAACTTTAACTACATCTCTATATGTACCTGGAAAAAAGAAGGTTTTGGTCACAAGTTCTAAGTCTTGATGTTACTCATATGACATTCCATGTTACCATTATATTTTTCCTCCAATATCTTTATCATGAAGTTAGATTTTGGAACATACATTTTTTCCATCCTTGAATTGAATGTCTTGTTTGATATGATAGGCTTGCCATCTATTAGTCCTACCCAATAAATAAGAATTTAAATCTTTCTAAACATAAAAAAATTAGTATCATTAGGGTACATCTCACATTTTCTTTTCTAGTCTTAAGTTAGAAAGCATTATGTTAGGTATAGTACCCCTAATAAACTAGTTGGTCATGATAAGATAAATTGGAAATTGATGATATTTAATGTAGCGATAAGGAAGTGAAAGGAATTATGATAAAACTATGAAAAAAAAAGAAAGGATAGATGTTAATAGTGAATGAATATAAAATATAGTTAAATAGTATAAATATTTAAAATGGACTAAAAGTTAATGCTAAACTAAAAATAGACAATGACATATATAAACCTAAAAATTAATGTATAACTATAAATATCCAAGATAACAGATACATGTTCAACAATACATATAGATATCCATGATCTAAAACATAATGTATGAAAAATAATTACTGGTACAAATTCATCAAATATCATAATATATTAAAGAGATAAATAGACTAATGATGAAAAATAGACATACTGATAATCCAAATATTAGCCAAAAATATCAAGGGATTTTCCTACACCTAGCCTTGGTGACCTAAAGAAAAGAGAGGGATTAGTATATATTGAGTGAGAAACCTTGATACCTCCTCTAGTTAATTCAAGGGAACATTTCATGGTGCTTAGGTGAAGGCATGCCAACTTTCAATATATCTTAGTAAGCACAAAGAATCCAACATCATAGATCACACATTATGCATAGAGTTTAGCATCAAATGAAAAGCTAACCAAATTGAATTATCTTTTGTAACCCATCAACCTACAAACAAGGAGGCTAGAATGCATTAGACTAAGTTTCAAATGTATAAATTATTATCATGAGTACTTTCCAAACCAAATGCCAACTAAATGATAAATATTGTGTGCATGGATTTATTAATTAGTCTCAATGCTAGGGACATCAGTCATAATTCATTTCTAACTTTTCAAACTATTGATGCTAGAGGTGCAACCTAGGACTCACCTCTAACATTCTAGGGATATTGAAGAAAGGACCAATAAGTCATGGATCACCCTCTTGTATAAGATGGGATCTATAGCAAGAGCCACACTAATGCATCCCAATAGGAATAAGATACCAACCATCTCTAAGGAGCCCATATCTAATTGGCCATATAACTTGGTGTTAGATCCTAATAAATAAAAAACATTCAAGTGTCCATATAAGCATAATCAAATGCTGGTGATAGAAGGATAATATGAATATCCAAAAAGTCCAAAAATCTAAAATATCCAACAAGAATAAACTCCAAGATTAGTTTTAGCAATCTAATAGGATCCAAAGAATCCAAACAATGTTGAGTGAGGTCTAAAGTCATCAAAGTGTGTCAAACTGAGCTTCAATGATAAGATAGACTCAAAAATAGTAAATTTGAGAGACCACAACCTCATCATGACCTATGGTGGATGATCATAACTCATGATTCACTTAGAAAAAATACTAGTAGAAACTATAGTAAATAATCGTGTGACCACAACTTGATCATGACTCATGGTGGTTGACCATGACTTGACTAGAACCTACAATTAGCTAGAAACCACTCAAAATGATAAGAATTACAAAATAGGCATGAATTTGACTTCATCATAGCCTGTGCTAGCTTACCATGACTTGACCATGATTTGTGGAGCTACATGTTTTTAGAAATAGAAACCAAAAATTGCAAGGGAAGATAAAATGATTAATCATAACCACACAACTCATGGTGGAATACGATGATCTCACTTTGACTCATGGCTAGCACTATAAGTCTCATCACTACCCATGGTAGGCTCATTATTTTGGTGCAAATAGAAAACAACTTGAAATAAAATTCAAAAGAATAGTAATCAACATGAAAAACCAGAGACATCATAGACATAACTTAGAGTAAATCATCATACCATTAAATTGAGAGAAAAGTGATAATAAAAATGATGTAACAATAAGGTCAAACCCTAGCTAAAATCGCTCAAGAACCTATAAAATAATAGCCATTCAGAATCTAAAAAAAATGATAAAAAACCTAATGATACCTATAAAATTATAAACATAACTTCATAAGGATTTGAGACTAATGCGTAAAATCTAAGCCCAAAATAATTATTTCTTAAAGTCTCATAAAACTCTTATTTTCTAAAATCATTAAAAATAGTAAAATTACAATAGAAAAAACAAATGAATTAAGAATAAAAATTAAGAAACTACACATGTTTAAAGAAATACCTAAATCAAATAATATTCACATAAAAATATGAAAAGAATTCATAGAAATGTAAAGGAAAAATATTATATGTCCTCGAAATAAAAAACATAAAAAACTTATTAGTTATAATTAGAAAGTATTGCAAGAGATATGTGCAATCCTTATAAAATTGGATTCAACTTCTTAAACAAGAATTGAAAATCCTAATTGTGCATACATAGCTTGGTCTAGTTTCTTAAAGAAGTGAAGGTCATCTAAAAGGTTACGTTCAAAAGGAAGAGCAAGGGTTACAAAGATGTATTGTGTAGAGCCTAGTGAAGTGAAGATAGAAGTGGCTTAGCAAAAGTAAGAAAGAAGTTGGTGTAGTAAAAGTTTATTAGGAATTTAAATAACCATATTAGATAAAGTAAAGTTAAGTTGAAGGAGACTTACCAAAGTATAGTAAGAAATTGTGATAAGTTCATGTATAAGAGTTCATAATATAATGAGTTATGAACAATAGTCATAACCATACTATAACCTTACGATGAAGTAGATGCAATACAAAAGAAGATGTATTGCTAGAGGAAGAACAACACCATTGAAAAAAAATAAGTTTTTATAAGCTTAGCATAGCCAAATCTAGAATTATAGCAAGCCCAAAGATGATGGTTACAAATTACTAGAACTAGAAAGAGTACTTGTTATAGACTAATTTAATAGCTTAAGAATAATACTAAGTTACAAAATCAAATCAACATGACTCTATTCATCATAAGAAGATTCATAAGCATTTAATTTAGTAATACTTATAATACTTGTTAAAATGTTTATATGTTTAAACCTTAGAAAATGAAGAATTGGATAGTGTGCTTGTGAGTTTTTTTAGGACTAAGAAAGATGTATGATAAGACCAAGCCTAGAAATTTAGTGGAAAATTGGAGTGCTAAAATATCAATAATGTATGAAAATATTGGAAAGGAGTTACAAGGATAAAAGATGTCTAGAAGTACAAAGAAAATGATCTAGTGTCTACCAAGATGTCTTATTCTATAGTAGGATGTCCCAGTTGCAAAGCTCCGTCTTAGGTTAGACATCCTAGAAACACAATAGACATCACAAAAGTAGTTGAGACATCTCAGTCAAGATCCCAATTTAGTGAGACATCCCACCTGCAAGCACCCAAAAGTCAGCAAGATGTCTCATGCTCGTATGATTTCCAAACTAGCTATTCATTGTATGAACTTCAATGGTCATTTGACAATGACAAAGGCTATAAAAGAAGACATTATCTTGCTTGAAAATGCAAGACCTATTCATGTGAATTGACCATCATCATTTACACATTGAAAAATGCTGTGTAATTCAATTCCTTATCTTTTGTGAGTTATATATTGTAATTGTTAAGAAAGCAAGGAGTTTGTAATTGTAGTACATTTTCTTATTGATCTTTCTTTTCTCCTATTTTAACCCCTATGGGATCGATGTATTTCTTATGGGAAGGCATTCCTCAAGCTTTTTGGGACCTTGAAGGGCTAGATGTATTTTTGAGTGAAATTACCCTAAATAGAGCTCAAGATATTGTAAAGGTTGTGGCATCCTTGAAACCACATTTTGAGCTTGCTGGGACCTTGCGAGGTTGAGTGTGTTTCTATGTGAAAACACCCTTTGCAAAGCTTAAACTTTGTAAAGGATTTGGTAGCCTTGAAATTACATTTTTTAAGGAACAAAGTTCAAAGGCATGTAAGGATTTTACCCTTTGAGCATGGACATTCCCAAGTTGGAAAACCATGTACATGTATGTGTAGTTTTGGATTAAAATTGGTGGAACTTATTCAACTTCCTTTTAAGTTCTTAGTTTACAAGTGGTATCAAAGCCTGATACTCTCGATTTTGAGTGTAGCAACTCAGGAGTGAATGATGAAAGAACATCATACACTAAGCCATCATGTTCAATGGGATCAACTTCACATACTAAAAAGCTAGAATTCAAGGATTCTTTAAATTTATCTTGGAGGGATGCACTTAGCCTATCAATAGTAGACGTAAGGCAAGAGCTAAGCAATCCAAGATTTCTAATCATGATACCTCTTCCATGAAATGTTGAATATGTGTGGAAGAGACTATAGGGCCTCCAAAAGCTCTTATACTTACATGTTATAAGATGTAGAGGCTAGTAAAGAAATGAGTGCAATGAACATCTATGAATGCTATGATGATGAAGGAGAAATTAGTAATACACCTAAAGATTCACATCTTTTATGCATAGCCTTGGAAAATTAAGAACCCATTAATGATTCAATATATGATGATGAAGTAGAAAAGGATGAGATTATGTTGGAAGAAAGGTATGAGCTACTTTGTAATAAGGTAATCTCATTTCAAAATTTATACTTCAAAATGAAAGAGATTTTACATGATAAGGAAATAAAAATATTAGGACTTAATTTTGATTATTCATATCTTAATAAAGAATGCTCAGATCTAATGGTTGAGGTTTAAAAGCCAACAAATGTTGTTGAGTAGACTAATAAGGAATTATCAGATATAAAGCTAAGCTATGAAAAAATCATTCAGAACAATGAGATAGGTCAAAATTTAGGCCATCCTCACATCAAAGAATCATCATGTTTTATGAACTGAAAAGAATTCTCTCCTAGGTTTGACTATTTAGATAAATTTAAGAAAATGGTTTGTTTCTATTGTGATAAAACTCGACATATTCAATTCTTTTGTTATTTATGGGTAAAGCATTATAATTGATCTTTTCCAAAAAATCCTAGGAAAGTTGTGTTGTGGGGAAAGAAAGTTTGAAGACCAAAAGATAAGAGTTATGAAAAATGAATGATTGCACAAGTTACACTTTCTACTATAAAAAGGAGCACTTGTTATATTGACAATGGATGTTCAAAACATATGATAGGAGAAAAATCTTAATTTTTACAATTTTTAGAATAAAATCATAGAATAGTCATCTTCAGAAATAACCTGAAAGCTCAAATTAAAGGAATTGGTATTATTAAAGATAAGAATCAACCTATTGTTAAAAAAAGATGTTTTATGTTGAAGGTCTTAAACATAATCTTCTTAGTGTTAGTTAACTATGTAATTCAAATGTTTATGTTACCTTCTTGAAAGATACTTGTAAAGTAAGAGATCCTATGTTTGAAAAAATTATTATAGAAGGGAATAGAAAAGAAAATGTTTATACTACTATTTTTGGAAATAACTTTAACCTTGAATCCAAGTGCTTGATTAGAAATACATGTGATGTTCATATTTGGTATAGGAAATTGGAGCATATAAGCAAAGACATTCTTAAAACCCTTATCTCTAGGTATATGTTTTAGGGGTTGTCCAAACTCAAGGATTTTTTCTTAATTACTTATGAAGCTTGTTAGAAAGGAAAACAAACAAAGGTAAGGTTTAGTAAGAAAAACTGCATCTCCACCTCTCTTCCTTTAGACTTTCATTACATGGACTTGGTTGATTCCTCTCAAAATCTTAGTTTGGGAAAGAAAAGGTATTATGTAACTATTGTTGATTGAAACACCACAAAAATTTTGGCTAACACTTGAAGACAGAAATTAAGCTAAGTCATGTTGGTCCTCATCATGACCAAGCTTAGAAGCCTCAAAAATAGCATCAAACAAAGTCAAAGCAAGCAAGTAAAAGTTCCCTAGGACCCACAGACGACTACGATGACATCTGGCATCAAACTTGGCAAATCTTGAGCTCAAAATACTTTGTTCTCACTAAGTATGCATCCTGTACGCTGGCCTACACATGCCCAGCGTAAGGCCCAGCGTATAGAAACTTTCGGGGCTCAAAAACTCATCAGAACATGCTAAAGTGGAGCGTATGGACCCCCCAGGACCTTCTCCAAGGTTCTCAGCAGGTCTCAGGCACTTGAAAATCGAATTTTGGGCACCAAATGATGGTCATTCATTCCTCTACGCCCAGCGTATACGCCCGGCGTAAGGCCCAGCGTAGAGAGACTTTCGGACCCCAGAAATGCATCAAAATGTGCCAGAATCGAGAGTCCAGACCCCATAGGACCTTCCCCAAGGTTCCCAGCAGGTCTCAGGCACTTGAAAATTGAATTTTGGGCTCCAAATGATGGTCATTCATTCCTCTACGCCCAGCGTATACGCCCGGCGTAAGGCCCAGCGTAGAGAGACTTTCGGGCCCCAGAAATGCATCAAAACGTGCCAGAATTAAGCGTCCAGACCCCCCAGGACCTTCCCCAATGTTCCCAGCAGGTCTCAGGTACTTGAAAATTGAATTTTGGGCTCCAAATGATGGTCATTCATTCCTCTACGCCCAGCGTATACGCCCGGCGTAAGGCCCAGCGTAGAGAGACTTTCAGGTCCCAGAAATGCATCAAAACGTGCCAGAATCGAGCGTCCAGACCCCCCAGGACCTTCCCCAAGGTTCTTAGTAGGTATTAGGCACTTGAAAATCGAATTTTGGGCTCCAAATG